>PITA01006913.1:35002-96138 GCA_004023965.1 Spilogale gracilis | reverse complement strand
AGAAAGAAAGAAAGAAAGAAAGAAAGAAAGAAAGAAAGAAAGAAAGAAAGAAAGAAAGAAAGAAAATAAATGCTGGGTCTTTAGTCATACTAGTACAGTGCCAAACCAGCCATCACTGAAAATCAATTAAATGTAATTTTAAAGAAGTCACATTCTTAACTACTATATAAAAAAAATGCATTCCTTCATGCATTATTCTATTGCTTGACTAGCACTCCAAACTCAAACATTCACCTCTAACCGCTTTGTGATGGACCAAATTGTGTCCCCCCACAAACTCATATGTTGAAGTCCCAATCCCCAATACGATGGTGTTTGGAAGTGAGACCTTTGAGAGGTAATGAGAGTTAGGTGAGGTCTTGTGGGTGGGAACCCTCATAATGGGATTAGAGGTTGTCCAAGAAAAACAGGGAGATGCTCTCTCTGCCAAATAAAGGATAAAATGTGGCGGCCATCTGTTAGACAGGAAGTAGGCTCTTATCAAGAATCCAATCAGCCAGCACCTTTATCCTGACTAGACTGTCCAGCCTCCAGAACTGTGAGAAATGTCTAGTGTTTAAGCCGTTCACTGTATATAATTTTGTTGTAGCAGCCAGAACAGACTAAAACATTTTCTTTCAAGTGATAACCATGATCAAGAAAAAGGGACATACATAATAAAGGGGTCTATCCAACAAAAAGATCTAACAACTGTAAATACTTATGTCCCTAACTTGGGAGCAGCCAAATATATAAATCAATCAATAACAAAATTAAAGAAACTCATCGACAGTAATACAGTAATAGTAGGAGACTTTCACATCCCACTCATAGCAATGGACAGATCATCTAAGCAGAAATCAAAAAGAAAACAGGGGCTTTGAATGGCACACTGAACCATTGGACTTAACAGATATATTCAGAACATTTCATCCTATAGCAGCAAAATACACACACTTTTTGAGAGCACACTGAACATTTCCCAGAACAGATCACATATTGGGTCATGTATCAGGTGTCAAAGGTACAAAAAAGACTGAGATCATACCATGCATATTTTGAGACCACAATGTTATGAAATCTGAAGTCAACCACAAGAATAAATTTGGAAGGACCCCTACAAAGAATGAATGGGTCCAATCAGGAAATTAAAGAATTAAAAAAATTCATGGAAGCAAATGAAAAAAATGAAAACACGACAGTTCAAAATGTCTGGGATGCAGCAAAGGAGGTCCTAGGAGGGAAGTACATGGCAATTCAGGTCTTCCTCAAGAAGCAAGAAAAGTCTCAAATACACAACCTAAACTTACACTTAAAGGAGATGGAAAAAGAAAGCAAAAAAAAGCCTAAGTCCAGCAGGAGAAGAGAAATAATAAAGATTAGAGCAGAAATCAATGAAACTAGGAACTGATTCTTTGAAAAAATTTACAGGATTGATAAACCCCTAGCCAAACTTATCAAGAAGAAAAAAGGGGCACCTGGGTAGCTCAGGTTAAGCATCTGCCTTTGGCTCAGTTCATGATCTCAACATCCTAGTTGAGCCCCACAGTGGACACTCTGCTCCCCAGGAGGCTTGCTTCTCCCTCTCCCTCTGCCTGTCCCTCCCACTGTTTGTTCACACTTTCTCTCTCTGTTAAATAAATAAAATCTTAATAAAAAAAAGAAGAAAAGAGAAAGGACTCAAATAGATAAAATAATGAATGAAACCGGAGAGACCACAACCAACACTGAAGAAATACAAACAATTATAAGAGAATATCATGAGCAATTATATCTCAACAAATTAGGCAATCTGGAAGAAAGGGATGCATTCCTAGAAACATAAACTAGGGCGTCTGGATGGCTCAGTCAGTTAAGTGTCTGCCTTAAGCTCAGGTCACGATCCCATGGTCTTGGGACTGAGTCCTGCATCACATCCCTTGCTCAGAGGACAATCTGCTTCCTTCACCGCCCCCCTCCCCCGCTCATGATCTCTCAATCTCTATTTCTCTCTCAGATAAATAAATAAAATCTTTTTTAAAAAAGGAAACAAATAAACTACCAAAACTGAAAGAGGAAGAAATAGAAAACTTGAACAGAACCATAACCAGCAAAGAAATCAAATCAGTAATTAAAAATCTCCCAAGAAATAAGAGTCCAGAGCCAGACGGCTTTCCAGGGGATTCTATCAACATTAAATGAGAAATTAATAGCTATTCTTCTGAAACTATTCAAAAAATAGAAAAGGAAAACTTCCAAACTCATTTTGTGAGGCATGCATTACCTTGTTCCCCAAAACACACAAAGACAACTAAAAAGGAGAGTTACAGACCGATATGACTATTTTTTCTAAAGATTTTATTTATTTGACAGAGAGATCACAAATAGGCAGAGAGGCAGGCAGAGAGAGCAGAGGAAACAGGCTCCCTGCTGAGCAGGAAGTCCGACTTGGGCCTCGATCCCCGGGCCCTGAGATCATGACCTGAGCAGAAGGCAGAGGCTTTCACCCACTGAGCCACCCAGGCGCCCCCAATATGACTACTTAAAATGGATGCAAAAATTCTCACCAGTATACTAGCTAATAGGATCCAACAGGACATTAAAAGGATTATTCACCATGACCAAGCGGGATTAACTCCTGGGCTTCAGGGGTGGTTCGACATTCACAAATTAATCAACATAATACACCACATTAATAAAATAAAGAATAAGAACCATATGATCCTCTCAATAGATGCCAAAAAACTATCTGACAAAATACAGCATCTTTTCTTGATAAAAACCCTCTAACATGTAGGGATAGAAGGAACACACCTCAACATCATATGCCATATACCAAAGACCCACAGCAAATATCATGCTCAACAGGAAAAAAACTGAGAGCTTTTCCCCTAATGTCAGGAACACAGCAGAGATGTCCATTCTCACCACTGCTGTTGAACATAGTACTGGAAGTTCTAGCTTCAGCAATCAGACAACAAAAAGAAACAAGAGGCATCCAAATCAGCAAAGAATTTCAAACTTTCACTCTTCACAGATGACATGATGCTTTATGTAGAAAACCTAAAAGACTCCACCCCAAAACTCATACAGGAATTCAGCAAAGTCAAAGAACACAAAATCAATATACAGAAGTCTATTGCAATTCTATACACTAACAATGAAGGAGCAGAAAGAGAAATCAATGAATCAATCCTGTTTACAATCACACCAAAACCCGTAACATACCTAGGAATAAACCTAACCAAAGAGGCAAAAGATCTGTATCTGTACTCTGAAAAATACAGAACACTTATGAAAGAAATTGAGGAAGACACAAAGAAATGGAAAAACATTCCATACTCATGGACTGGAAGAACAAATATTGTTAAAATGCATGCTACCCAAAGCAATCTACACATTCAATGCAATCTCTATCAAAATACCATCATCTTTTTTCAAAGAAATGGAACAAATCATCCTAAAATTTGTACAGAACCACAAAAGATCCCGAATACCCAAAAGAATGTTGAAAAAGAAAACCAAAGCTGGAGGCATCACAATTCCAGACTTCAAGCTGCATGGCGTGGCTGTAATCATCATGACAGTATAGTACCAGCACAATAACAGACACTTAGGTCAATGGAACAGAACAGAGAACCCAGAAATGGACTCTCAACTCTATGGTCAAATAATGGATGTTTGGGGGAAAAACATCCAACAGAAAAAAGACAGTCTCTTCAACAAAGGGAGCTGGAAATTTTGGACAGCCACATGCAAAAGAATGAAACTGGACCACTTTCTTACAGCATACACAAAAATAAATTCAAAATAGATGAAAAACCTAAATGTGAGATAGGAATCCATCAAAATCCTTAAGAAGAACACTGGCATAACCTCTTTGACTTTGGCCCCAGCAACTTCTTGCTAGAGAAATTTCTAAAGGCAAGAAAAACAGAAGGAAAATGAACTATTGGGACTTCACCAGGATAAAAAACTTTTGCAGAGAAAAGGAAACAACCAACAAAACTAAAATCTACGGAATGGGAGAAGATATTAGCAAATGACATATCAGATAAAGGGCTAGTATCCAAAATCTATAAAGAACTTACCAAACTCAACACCCAAAAAAACAAAAAATCCAGTCAAAAATGGGCAGAAGACATAAACATGGTTAATAGACACATCTCAACATCACTCAGCATCAGGGAATACGAATCAAAACCACAATGAGATACCATCTCACACTTGTCAGAATGGCTAAAATGAACTCAGGAAACAAGAGAAGTTTGAAAGGAATGCTGAAAAAGAGGAACCCTCTTACGTTGTTGGTGGGAATGCAAACTGGTGCAGCCACTCTGGAAAACAGTATGGAGGTTCCTCAAAGTTAAAAACAGAACCATCCTATGACCTAGAAATTGTACTACTAGGTATGTGTCCAAAGGATACAAATAGTGATTCAAAGGGGCACATGCACCCTCATGTTTATGAAGGCAATGTCAACAATAGCCAAACTATGGAAAGAGCCCAGATGTCCAACTACAAATGGAACACACACACACACAATTACTAGGCCATCAAAAAGAATGAAATCTTCCCATTTGCAAAGACATGGATGAACTAGAGGCTATTAAGCAAAAGGAAAGAAGTCAATAAAGGAAAGACAAATACCAAATTATTTCATTCATATGTGGAATTTAAGCAACAAAACAGATGAATTTGGGGGAAGGGAAGGAAATATAAAATAAAAAGAGAGGGAGGCAACTAGGAAACAAACTGAGGGTCCCTAGAGGGGAGTGGGTGGGGGGAAAGGGTAACTGGGTGATGGGCATTAAGGAAGGCATTTGATGTAATGAGCTCTGAGTGTTATATGTAACTGATAAAGTACTAAATTCTTCCCCTGAAATTAGTAATACACCACATGTTAACTAAAATAAATTTAAATAAAAAATTACAAAAAAGAAAGAAAAAGGGATATAAAGATTGGGCATATTCTCTGTCCTATGCCAAATTCTCAATTGCTGATTGCAGTATCACTACTTCTAGTGATATTCGTTAATACAATCTCTGCTCCACTCTACCTACGGAAGCCTATGACGATTGATGCTCTGAGCCAAGAATATTTCTATTTTCAATGCCTGACCAATGTGGATTAAGAAAATAGCTGATCACTACTTTAAATCTTTTTACCACTAGGGTAAAATATGGAATAGCAAAGTCAATGTGGCTAGAACAAAAGGTATGCAAAGACCTGTAAAGCCACGAAGGTCATTATGGAGAAAGGTTAAAGTCAGAGTATGAGCTGGTTTTGTACAAATTAAGTTTGAGATATCTACTGCACATCTACTGGAGATACAGGGTGGCCATGTATATAGTATATACTGAAGATGCTCCATACTAAAGATAAAAGCTTGAGAATTGTCAGCATATAGATTGGGCATTCTCTACAGGGGGAATAATGCTCCTAAGACGGAAAAAAATGGTTCTTTGGAAGTGGACATCTTAGATATTACAATGGCCTATGGCTCTCCAAAGGGCCATAGCACATAAATAGTATATATGGTATTAAAATTTCATGGGAAGGTGTGGTTGCGGGGAAAAGGTCTCAAACAGCTCTTTGGAGGAGGGCAATAATTAAAGAAGGTTTAGAATCTACTTGTAAAGTATTTAAGGCAATGAAAGTGGATGGGATCACCAAGAGAATGTGGGTGGAAGACCTGGTCTTCAATGTACAAAAGTCAGGGAGATAATGAGATAACAACAAAAAAAGGTGAAATAGCTGCATTAGGAAATTAAGAACAATCAGGAACATGGGAGTCCTACGAGGCAAGTACAGAAGGTATTTCAGTGAAAAGACAATGAATCAGGTGTCTGGGTGGCTCAATTGGTTAAGCAACTGCCTTCGGCTCAGGTCATGATCCCAGACACCCGGATCCAGTCCCACATCGGGCTCCCTGCTGGACGGGAAGCCTGCTTCCCTCTCTCTCACTCCCCCTGCTTGTGTTCCCTCTCTGGCTGTGTTTCTGTCAAATAAATTAAAAAAAAAAAAAAAGAAGAAGAAGAAAAGACAGTGTCAAATACTATAAACAGATCAAGTAAAACAAGAGCAATGCCTAAAAGTGAAAATCAGATCAAAGAGGGGTTTTTTTTCTTTTTAGGATGACTAAAACAACAGCATTCCAATGTTGATAAAAATGATTCAGAAGAGAAGAAAAGATTGATGATGCAAAGAATGCACTGATGAGGGGCGCCTGGGTGACTCAGTTGGTTAGGCAACTGCCTTCAGCTCAGGTCATGATCCCAGAGTCCCGGGATGGTGCCCTGCATCAGGTTCCCTGCTCAGCGGGAAGCCTGCTTCTCCCTCTCTCACTCCCTCTGCTTGTGTTCCCTCTCTAGCTGTGTTTCAGTCTGTCAAATAAATAAATAAAATCTTTAAATAAAAAAAAAAAGAATGGACTAATGAAGTGGTAGCCCTGGACAGGTGAAAAGGGGATAGGATCTAGTGTACAAGTGGAGGTAAATGGCCTAACACAGGAACTGAAAGGGTTTATTCATGGCAAAATAAGGAAGGTAGAGTTACAGGTGCAGATACTGGTACTTGGGTAGACGTGAAGACTTGAAGAAGCTCTTTTCTGAGTGCTTATATTTTTCAGTGGCAAATGGCAAACAAGGCCATCTGCTAAGAGAATGGGTGTGTAAATAAGCACTAATGATTTTATGACAAAAATCAGCTAAGAAAGAGTGAATGGAATAGAAATAATGACTGCTCATGCAAAAAAAAAAAAACAACACAAATTTAAATTGTGGTCAATTAGCATAAATATGACTTTCACCCCATCAGTCAATTTCAGACAATCAAGAAAAGAAAAAGAGGTTTAAAATATATTTAAGGGTGTGATCTACCAACCAAATTGAGCAGGGCAAGGGAAGATACATATATATATGACAGTGCTTGTAAGGAAGTAAGGACATGAGAGGGAGTAAGAACAATAAAAGGTAGTAGGATTATGAATCCTAGTGGCGTCAAAAGATTAATGAAATCAGGGTACAAGGAATATGCTGGAAACATAGAGTGATGACTGAAAAAACAGGACATGCCTGGAGCTGAGATTACCGAGATATAAGGATATATAGTGAGTGAGCTAAGGCTAAGGGCCAGGATCACTGAAACGAAGGAAAGAAGTTCAGAGAACAGAGAGGCCACGGTGTGGAAGGACCACCAAAAAAATATGACAGGACTAGGATAGGAGACAGGAGCAAAAATCTGCAAGAAATTAGAAAAGTTGCAAAGTCTGAGATTTCTATCTTAGGAAACCAGGTACATAGTGCTTCCATTAACCAAGGTAAGTAATATAGCAAATAGAGAAATAGGGATATAAAAGACAGTGGATTCCATTTTTGATGAGTTTCATTTGAAATACGGGCAAGAAATCCATGTGGAAGTATCTAGATGGGAGACCTGAAACTCAAGAGAAAGATAAAGTCTCAAGAGACATTTTTTAAAGTTTTTTTTTTTTTTTTAAGATTTTATGTATTTATTTGACACAAAGAAATACAGCTAGAGATGGGACACAAGCAGGGAAGTAGGAGCGGGAGAAGCAGGCTTCCCACCAACCAGGAAGCCCAATGTCGGGCTCAATCCTGGGACTCTGGGATCATGACCTGAGCAGAAAGCAGATGCTTAAATGACTGAGCACCCAGGTGCCCTCATCTTTTTTTTTTTTTAGCTTTTAAAAGGAAAGTTTATTTTTTTCTGATGCTACAGATTCACAGTTAAATTGACTAGTTTTATTAAGTACTTATACTATGTAAGATTTTTGTGTGTGTTAAGTGCTGTGGTGGGTTTATGATACAATCCTGAAATGACTACAGATGTAGATTTTGAAACTGTCTACAAAGAAATGTGATATTCAAACCAAAAAAATAAATAAAGACTCTGATAAAAACAGATTAAAAAAGAAAGGGCTAAATTTAAGGAGCAAATGTAATTCCATACTTCAAAAGATAGAAAAAGGTCACCAAAGAACCCAGCAAACAAGCAGAACTAGAACTGTGGCAGGGTCTTAGAAGCCAAGGGAGAAGATGATTTCTAAAAAGATGAGATAATTAAATGGTCATCGATATTTTGAAGACCCTTTTTTTTAAATTTTATTTTTTCAGTGTTCCAAGATTCATCGTTTATGTCCCACACCCAGTGCTCCATGCAATACGTGCCCTCAGTACCCACCACCAGGCTCTTCCATCCCCCACCCCCTTCCCTCCAAGACCCTCAGTTTGTTTCTGAGTCCAAAGTCTCTCACATTTCGTTTCTCTCCCTGAATTACCCTACTTCCCATTTCCTTTCCTCCTCCTACTGTCCTCTATATTACCCCTTATGCAGCACAAGTAAGTGAAACCATGTGATACTTGACTTTCTCTACTTGGCTTATTTCACTCAGCATAATCTCTTCCAATCCAGTCCATGTGGCTACAAAAGTTGGATATTCATCCTTTCTGTTTGAGGCGTAGTATTCCATTGTATATATGTACCACATCTTCTATATCCATTCATCTGTTGAAGGGCACCTTGGCTCTTTCCACAGTTTGGCGATTGTGGCCATTGCTGCAATGAACATTGGGGTACATATGGCCCTTCTTTTCACTACATCTGTATCTTTGGGGTAAATACCTACAGTGCAATTGCAGGGTCATAGGGTAGCTCTATTCTTAATTTTTTAAGGAAGTCTCCACACTGTTTTCCAAAGCAGCTGCACCAACTTGCATTCCCACCAACAGTGTAAGAGGGTTCCCCTTTCTCCACAGCCTCTCCAACACTTGTTGTTTCCTGTCTTGTTAATTTTGGTTATTCTGACTGGTGTAAGGTGGTATCTCAGTGTGGTTTTGATTTGAATTTCCCTGATAGCTAGTGATGCTGAACATTTTTTCATGTGTCTGTTAGCCATTTGTATAGTTTTTATTTATTTTTAAAGATTTTATTTATCTGTTTGACAGAGAGAGATCAGAGGAAGCAGGCTCCCTGCTGAGCAGAGAGCCCGATGTGGAGCTGAAGGCAGAGGCTTAGCCCACTGAGCCACCCAGGTGCCCCTGAAGTTTTTAAAAAACTTCAATTCTGTTATGAAAAATAGCAAACATATACAATATATAATGAACACCAAATACGTTTCATTCAGTTTCATAAATTTTTAACACATGGTCAATCCTAATGCCCTTCATCCCACCATTACAAGTGGATTATTTAGAAACAAATCTCAGATATTGATCACCCATATTTACTTCAGTATGTATAGAGGTAACAATTTTGTTTTTCACACTCTTAAAAAAAAAAATCCCTTCTAGGGCACCTGGGTGGTTCATCTGGTTGAGCATCCCACTCTTGGGTTTCAGCTCAGGTCATTATCTCAGGGTTGTGAGACCCAGCACAGTGGGCTCTGCGCTAGAATCTGCTAGAGAGATTCTCTCCCTCCCTTCTTCCTCCTCCTCTGCCCCTCCCCCAACTCATGCTCCCACAGGAGAAGGCACAAGCTGTGTCTCTCAAATAAATAACATCTTAAAAAACAACCCCTTCTAATACATTTATTTTTCTTTTCCCAAATGTTTTAGTACAGCTGAAAGGGTTTTTAATCAAATGAAACCCATGCCACTGATTGATCTATTTTGAACTAATTAAGGATACAGGATCACAAAAGTAACCAAAACAAATCATCTTTACCTTAGTTCAAGTTTAAACTCCACTTCTCGTGTATCTCTTCATGCCTGGTTTTATGCTGTGTGTACTAGGATTTCTCTAAATTTGAGACACATTATACGAGATATGCACACCTACACACGGAAGAGACAACCTCCAGCAATCCTCTAATTCTGGTAACAAAGTCAACGTCAAGACTAAGATTTCATTATATTCTAACACCTTATTCATCTTCTATCAAACTGCAGTGTATTTTTCAAAAATGCCAAATTAATTTGCTCTCTATGTTGAAAGATCAAGAATGAACGTTCAGATCAAAGAACATAAACAAATTCTTTAGTGATATAGGTCATAGAGGGGCCTGTAGAAGTAAAAGGACATAAAAGCAGATCACACCTTAGATTAGGCAATGGTTTCTGAGAACAAAAGCACAAACAACAAAGGATGAAGAAACTGGACTTCATCAAAATTAAAACCTTTGGGAGCACCCGGGTGGCTCAGTCAGTTAAGCATCTGACTTCCGCTCAGGTCATGATATCAGGGTCCTGGGATTGAGTTTTGTATTAGGTCCCCTGCTCACAAGGGAGGCTGCTTGTCTGTCTGCCCCTCCCCCTACTCGTAATCTCTCTCAAATAAATAAATCTTTTAAAAAAATTTAAAACTTTTGTGCTATAAGAGTACTAACCAACGGGCGCCTGGGTGGCTCAGTTGGTTGAGCGACTGCCTTCAGCTCAGGTCATGAACCCGGAGACCCGGGTTCAAGCCCCACATCGGGCTGCCTGCTCAGCGGGAAGCCTGCTTCTCCCTCTCTCACTCCCCCTGCTTGTGTTCCCTCTCTCACTGTGTTTCTCTCTGTCAAATAAATAAAATCTTTAAAAAAAAAAAAAAAAAAGAATACTAACCAAAAAAGGGAAAACACAAACCAGAGGATAGGAAAAAATATCTGTGAAGCATATATCTGATAAGGAAATAATATTCAGAACATATAAAGAATTTTTAAAACTCAACAACAAAAAATCTGATTTTTAAAATGGCAAAGAATCTAGAGACATTTTTCTTTTCTTTTTTTTAAAAAAGATTGCATTTATTTATTTGACAGAGAGAAACACAGCTAGAGAGGGAACACAAGCAGGGAGAGTGAGAAAGGGAGAAGCAGGCCTCCCACCAAGCGGGGAGACCAATGTGGGGCTCGAACCCAGAACTCAGGGATCATGACCTGAGCTGAAGGCAGACGCTTAACCACTGAGCCACCCAGTGCCCTGAGACATTTTTCAAAAAGAGATATACAAATGGTTAATAAGCACAGTCACAACCAGGAGGATGGTTATAATAAAAAAGACAAAGAGTAACAAGCTTCGGCAAAGATGTGGAAAAATTGAAACCCTCAAATATTTATCGGTGAGATTGCCAAATGGTGTAGCTATGGAAAACAGTATGAAAATTACTCAAAAAGTTCAGCACAGAGCTATCATATGACCCAGCAACTTCATTCTAAGATACATACCCAAGAAAATGTAAAACATATCTCCACATAAAAACTTGTAGATGAATACTACTCTTAATAACATAACAACAAAAATAAAACACAAACATAAAAATAAAACAAAATCCCCCCAAACAAAAACAAAACCCAACCCAAATGTCCATCAATTGACAAATGGATAAGTAAAATGGAATATATTCAGGTATAGGTACTGAAACGTACTACAAAATGGATAAACTCTGAGCACAGATTATGGTTAGTGAGAGAAATTTGACACTTAAGGTTACATTCTGTCTACTTCCACTTACAGAATCTAGAATATCCAAGTCCAGAAAGACAGAAAATTAAGTACTGGATGCAAGGGGCTGGAGTAAGGAGGACACGCACAGTGACTACTACTGGGTATGGGTTTGCTTGGGATGATGAAAATGTTTTGAAATTAGACTGTGCTATCAGTTGAACAATTTTGCAATATACTTAAAAATCACTGAATTGTGTATTTTAAAAGGGTAAAAAGTTTTTCCTCAT
Organism: Spilogale gracilis; assembly: GCA_004023965.1. NCBI lineage: Eukaryota > Metazoa > Chordata > Mammalia > Carnivora > Mephitidae > Spilogale > Spilogale gracilis. The sequence goes on along the minus strand of PITA01006913.1, from coordinate 84,505 downwards.
CTGGATTTTATTCTTTTCCTTTCTTTACTGAAAAAATTGACACACAAGCATATAACATAAGTATTCAGTATTTGTAAATACTATAAAATGATCACAATAAGTCCAGTTAATATCCATTGCCATACATAGCTACAATTTTTTTCTTGTGATGAGAACTCTTAAGATGTACTCCTAGCAATTTTCAAATATACAATATTATTAACTATAGTCCCCATGTTGTATATTCTATCCCCAAGACTTATTTTACAACTTAAGTTTATACCTTTTGAAGGCCTTTACCCATTTTGCTCCCTCCTCAGTGCCACCGCTGGCAATCACCAATCTGTTCTGTATCTGAGTTCAGTTTTGGTTTTGTTTTTTAGATTCCACATTTAAGTGAGATCATATGGCACTTGTCTTTCTCTGACTTATTTTACTTATTAGCATAATGCTCTCAAGGTCCATCCACCATGGTGTCAGAAATGGCAAGATTCCCTTCATCTTTTTACGAATAAAAAATATTGAATTCCATTTTCTTTATCTATGTATCCATTATCAATGGACACTTAGGTTGTTTCCACATCTTAACTATTGTAAATAATGCTGCAACGAGCAAAGGGGTGCAGGCATCTTTTCTACATAGGGTATCATTTCCCTTGGATAAATAACCACAGGTTGAATTAATTACATGACAGATCTATTTTCAATTTTCTAAGGCATTTCCATACTGTATTTCACAGTGGCTGTACCAATTTATATTCTCACCAACAGTGCATGAGGTTTCTCTTTTCTCCACATCTTCACCAATACTTGTCATTTCTTGTCTTTTTGGTTAACAGCCATGTGTATGTCTGCTTTGGAAAAATGTCTATGCAAGGCCTCTGCCCATTTAAAAGTCAGACTGTTTGGGTTTCGGTTTCTGACACTAAATTCTTAATATACTTTGGATATTAACCCCTTATCAGATATATGACTTGCAAATATTTTCTTCTATATGGATTGCCTTTTCATTTTGCTGATGGTTTCCTTTGCTGTACAGAAGCTTTTTAGTTTAATGTAGTTTCATTTTTGTGTTTATTGCCTAAAAAGGGTTAATTTTATGACATGTGAATTCTATCTCAATTTTTTAAAAAGTAAAAAAAAAAGTAAATCACAGTAACCAGGGAAAACACAGGGAAACAGAAGTGACCAATGACAGATCACTGGGAAACACCAACATTTAAGAAGTAGACAAAGAACAAGAACTTAAAAAAGAGATTAAGAAGAACAGCCCGGGAAGTAGGAAGAAAATTCAGATAACATAGTACAATCAAGTCCAAACAGTTTTAAAGATTTATTTGAGAGTGAATGCATTTGAGTGAAGGAAGAGGCACAAGAAGGAAACAGAGAATCTCAAGCTGACTCTCCACTGAGCACAGAGCCCAACATAGGGCTCGATTCCACAACTCTTGAGAACACAGTCTGACACAAAATCAAGAATTGGACCCCCAACCAAGTGAGCCATCCAGGCACCCCCAAGAAATAGTTTTTAAAAAGCAGGAGGAAACAGACAAAAAGTACTACAACTGACCAAAAAATATGAAAAATGTTCAACTTTATTAAATAACACAAGTTTAAATAAAACTCCCACTGCTGCCTATGAAGTTTTTTTTAAACTTTGAGATATAATTCACATAATAAACAATTCACCTATTTAAAGTATAAAATATAATGGTTATTTAGTATATTCACAGATATTTTCAATCATCAATTTTGTAATATTTTGATCACCTCAAAAAAACACTTCATACCTTTTAGCTGTAACTTTCCCATTCCTCCAACACCCACCTTCCCAACATAAGCAATCATGGCTCTACTTTCTCTCTCCAGAGATTTGCCTGTTCTTGGCATTTCATATAAGTGAAATCATATAGTGTGGCTTTTCGTGCGAGGCTACTTTCACTAAAAATGCTTTCAATGTCTATGTTGTCATATCCCATAACATGAATAAACCACAATTTATTAATCAGCTGATGGACATTGGGGTTTTTACCTGTTGGTGATTATGAATAATGCTATAAACATTAATGGATATGTTGTCATAGAGACAGATGCTTCTACTTCTCTTGGGTATATTCCTAGAACACAGCAGATTTTGTTTTTTAAAGACTTACTGTTTTAGAGCAGCCTTAAGTACACAGCAAAATTAAGCAGAAGATAGAGATTCTTTTGTATATTCTGCCCCCACACATGGATAGCCTCACCTATTATCAACATCCCCTACCAGGCTCATAAATTTGTTATAACTGATAAACCTACACTGACATTATCATAACTACCCAAAGCCCATTATGATTCACTTTTGGTGCTATATGTCCTTTAAGTCTGGACAAGTGTATAATGACATGTACCCACCATTACAGTACCATACACAGTATTGCCCTAAAAATCCTCAGTTCTGCCCATTTTCAGCCCTCCTCCTACTCCTAACTTTTCCAAAGTTTTTTTTTTTTTTTTTTTTTTTAAAGATTTTATTTATTTGACAGAGAGAAACACGGCCAGAGAGGGAACACAAGCAGGGGGAGTGAGAGAGAGGGAGAAGCAAGGCTTCCCACTGAGCAGGGAGCCCGATGTGGGACTCCAACCCGGGTCTCCGGGATCATGACCTGAGCCGAAGGCAGCTGCTCAACCAACTGAGCCACCCAGGTGCCCTTCAAGTCAATATTCAATGAATGCCTCCTATGTACCAGGTACCATACTAGATGCTAAGTTGTTGTTGTTTTAAGATTTTATTTAGTTATTTGAGGGGAAGGAAGAAAAAGGGGAAGAGGGAGAAAAAAATACTGAAACAGATTCCTCTCTGAGCGCACAGCCTGATGGTGGGCTGGATCCCAGGACCCTGAAATTATGACTTGAGCAGAAATCAAGAACCGGCCACTTCATCGACTGAGTCACCCCTGGGTGCTCCAAGATGCTAAGTTGGTAGTAGAGAACCACACACACCTGATATACAGCTTCAGAAGAAAGAAAAAAAAAAAAAAGGGAGGCACAAAAATAATGTATACTTACAAAGTATGACATGGTTTAAAAAAATGTAAAGTGAGTGCTCGCTTCGGCAGCACATATACTAAAATTGGAACGATACAGAGAAGATTAGCATGGCCCCTGCGTAAGGATGACACGCAAAAAATGTAAAGTGTACTGAAAAAGAATAAAAGGAGATCAAATTTTGATTCGAGAGTCAGAAAAGACCCCTTTGACAAGTACAGAAATAATATTTAAGATGAAAACTAAAAGCAACAATTAGTCAGGCAGAGTGGGCGGTAAAAAAATCTGAGGTAAAGGGAAGGGTTAGTATAAAAGCTCTGAGGTGGTACAAATCACTAAAAGAAAGCCAGTGAGTCTCAACAATGGGAGCAAGGAGGTATGTGTGTAAGGTGACAAGGAAGAAAGGCTAAGAGCCTGAACATATTAAACCTTCAAATGTCATGTTAAGGATCAACTAATCCATGCTCTCCAAAATCTTGATATACTGATCATCTTTCCTTGCTCTTTCTTCTCAGTCTCTTCTCATCCTTCTGCCTGCTTTCCTTCAACAAACATGCTGATGTGATTTCTCTCCATTAATAAAAGAACAAGTTATTAAGTGGCATAGCTGTGCATCTCCCACTTCTGTATGGATGAAAGCTCTATGCAGAGACACACGTTTTGGACTTTTCCCATTGTTTTATACTTAATAACTAGTGCATTGCCTAAAATACTCAATACATATCGGCTGATGAACAAATAAACTAACACACATTTTCACTCAACTACACTCCCAGTCAAAAGCTGGCATTTTGACCAGTAGAAGAACAAAGACCTTAAGAGCTTTAAGAGATAGTTCCTTGATCTGGCCTCAAATAACAAGGCAATCTACTTAAGTGAGTTAACCAACTACAAACTGATAGAAATACAGGGAAATAATTTCTTAGCACAAATTATTTAACTGTGTTCAGAGTATGAAAAAATCTCCATCTATTATTTAGTACAGTTATTCAAGTTTCTTAGGTAATGTGTAATGTGTATCTTGCAAAAACTTTTAATAACACATGGCATCTCGTTCTTCTATAGCAGCTATCATAACACTAGAACTTAAATGCCTTTCTTTATATGTCTGGACCTCATACTTAATAGATTAAGTATGCTATCTTTTCTGGACCATTTAACTTCACAAGAAAACATTCTACTAAATCTATAAACTCTAATCTCTATAATCCAAGCTAGCACTCAAAAACATGTTGTACATTGTTGTGGACAAGGAGCACTTGTGCAGATAAGGTAAATTCACATATTCTCTTAGAAGCAAATTGTCAAGATCTACTGAAATTAAGAAAATACAATTCTATGACTGAGAAATTCTATTTCTAGGACCTTATCCTCCATATATAGTCATCAGAATGCAAAAAATGACAAAAGTTCAAGATTTTCCAATACAGTATTGGCTGTATAAGAGCTACAGATTGGGAACAATCTAAATACTGATATATTTAACCAATAATAAAAAAGGCAGCCTAGAGACTATTATTTATGTATTCAAAGGTTCTTCCAAGATATCATTATTATTAAATGAAAATAATATTAAGAAGCACCAGTGAGTATAATATACCATCTGCAGAGGAAAAAAAATATTTACAAATATAAATATACATACATAAAATATTATTACAAATATCTATACTACATATAAGTACAAATATACAAACATTTCCTTGAAAATGTAAAACAAGTCCCTGCACATATATACACTGGTTATCTCTTGGAAGAAGACTCTGGTGGCTAGGGGGGAGGGATGTGATGAAAACGTTCTAATATATATCCTTTGGAACTTAATTATTAACCCTGGGACCATATTATTATTCAAAATAGGTAATTAAATTTAAAAAACAAGTTAAAGGTGTACTTTAAAAGCAAAGACACGTATCCCTCGCTCTGAAGATGAACACAAATACATTTTTTTCAGAATGTGAGACTCCAAATAGAGCAGTGAAAGAACAGCACAGTTAAAACTTCATTTAATCATTGGTTCAAAAAATAGGTAATTTACTCAACATGAACAGGACCTGCACTAGGGACCAAGGATACAATCAAACTGAAGTTTTGACCAAAGACAAATTAAACAGATAACACAATCCCATGAGAGTTTTGATGAATAAACACAGAGGGGACTCGAAGACCACAAAGCAGGGGACCTATGCTACTCTTGGAATCAAAGAAGAGAATGTTTAACAGAGACAAAAAGGAACAATAGCAGTACACAGATTAGGGAGGTAGAAGTGGAGTGTTCTAAGAGTTCAATGTGCCTTGAGGGCCTCAAATAAGCTGCAAAAAACCAGACTGGAGAGGGAAATCATACTGTTCAGGGTCTAGAGAAGCTATGTTAGAGTGGGGCTTTAGCCAAAGGGCAATAGAGCATGTGAAAAAAAGTTTTAAGCAGAAGATCAGGAGGTCAAATTTCTATGTTTGAAATGTTACTCTGAAAGAACAATCAACCAAAGGTGGAGAGATCTATTGGGAATTTGTTGCAACAGTTCAGGGAAGACATAATGCTAGTCTAACCAAGATTACGGTAGAGGGATAGAAAAAGTGTATGGACTAAAGAGATACTTAAGCAGTTATATTAAGAGCCTAGGACAGGATATGATGTTAGGAGCCACCAAGGACTCAAGGAAAACATTCAGGTTTCTGAATTGGGCAGTGGGTGATGGCTCCAATTTTGGACACACTCAATTTGACATATTTATGAGACAGCCATATGGAGATAGTAACCCATCAGAGAAACAAAGAGTACTACCTGCGCCACTCAAGACTGAGCAGAATCATTTAGTTCACTCAGAGAGATTACTATGTGAGAAGTACTGCAAGGTTAGGACTAAGCCCTGAGGAACACCAACGTTAATAAAATAAACAGAGAAAGAACACCTGCAAAGTTTAAGAAGGAAAAGCCTAAGGGCTGGAAGAACACAAAACATTTTATTTATTTTTAGCTTAGTTAAGGAATGGCTCTTAATGAAACCCAAAAGAACACGTAAAGTTAAAAACAATGTATTACTCTTAATAAAAGCACACCCCTCCCCAAAAAGGTGTACTCTAAAGAACATACAAAGAAACTACAGATATATTTAGGGTCACCCTGTAGTCAGCTCTCATTTATCAGCTACAGGAGTAGGGGGGGAGTGGATGGTAAAAACGCAACCCATACATTATCCCCAAAACAATTTCAAACAACAATTTTATAAAAATAAAGATTACTGAATCTAGAGAGGCCCCCAAATTAATCAATTATGCCAACGGACTCCTAGCAAGTTACTATAATCTCTTGTATTTTCATGACAATATAGCTGCTCATCTAGTAAGAAATCCTTTCAAATGAAACATATGCCCTTGTCTAAAATTGGGAAGGTCATGGGAGCAAGGAGAGCCTCAACTCATGCAATGGCACAGAGACTGGCAAAGACCAAAATTTCCTTTTCAAAAGAAATCATAAAGCCCCAGGCACTTGCATTGAGGGCCACAGCTATTTACTAGTCTGCTGTAACTGACAAAGTAGTCTTTGGTAGAAAGAAATCCTATTTCTATGCACTCAAAGGCATCAGATTAAGGGACATATAATGGTCATGCATCATATGCTAGTTGAATTAATAAAAAAACACCTGAAGGCAATCTACACCATAGGAAGAAAAATGAAAGGATTATTTAATGACCTGACTTCCAATGCCTGGGACATCCACAGTACACAAAGAACTCTTAAAATGAATTAGTGTGGAGGAATTTAGAGGCAGACAGTCTATGCTCTAATCTATTTCCTACTTACTTCACATATGGCCTTAGACAAGTCAACTTCCTCATTGAAAAAGTGTAAGTTTGACCTACAGCAGTATTTCATCAGAGTTGTCTGTGATTAAATTCTTAAGACTTACCTCATTAATTATGGTCTCTAATTTGCTCTCCATTCCTAAAAATCATGTATTGGTAAATCACTATGTCCATTTCTTTTCAGTCCACAGTAAACTATAGGCTTCAAAATACTACCTCTTTCCAAAAAAAGTTTAATGGTGTTTGCACTCCCAACTCACTTCCATAGGATGAAACATCATTAGATTTCATCTATTTATCTTACAAGAGGAATTCCCTATTTTATATATAGAATAGGTACACACTTGCTAAATTCAACCATTGCTCACCTCAAGAATAAAGTTTCTAGACACACTGCTTGGATACCTGTCATAGCATTTGAACTATAAACTCAAAATGTTGAGGGGCCAAGCATATTTCAATCCTCTCACTGCACTACAGCTCATTTTAAAAATTGTGTCCACAAACCCTAAATCTCTCATATTGGCCAACAGACTAAGCATAACAAAATGAAGAGCAAAAGTTAACCTTAACTGCAACCCTATATGGAATAAGAACCTCATTCTTAAAATACTATAAATTCTTGCCATTAACTGGTCTTTTAACTTTTAATTTTAGCTTTAACTTTTGACACCTAATGTATGCATATCCCCCTTTTAAAATAAATTCATTTTTTAGAGCAGTTTTAGGTGATAGCAAAAATTGAGCAAACCTTCTGTCCCCACATACCCAGAGCCTCCCTTATCATCAATAGCCCATACGGGGTACACTTGTACAATCAATGAACCTACAGTGACACATTAATAATACTCAAAGCTCATAGTTTATATTAGGGTTCCTTCTTGGTGTCATATCTTCTACGGGTTTTAACGTATATATAACATGTATCTACCGTTATAGTATCACAGAGAATAATTCCACTACCCTAAAAACCTAATGTGCTCTATTCATTCCTCATTTACTTCTTTTTAATTCTTAAGATGCAACAGCAATTAAGACATTCTAAATGCTTAAATGACATTCAGAATCTTAAGGATCAAAAGGTAAGGTGAAAACTAGGGCAGAAAAAATAGGACAAAAATAAGAGCAAAGGAAAAGTAAAAAGGAGTATCTATATTTTAAGAATCAAAACCTTCATCCCTTAAAAAGCTGAAGTTATATCCTTTTTTAAAAAAATATTTTATTTATTTATTTGACAGAGAGAGACATAGCTAGAGAGGGAACACAAGCAGCGGGGAGTGAGAGAGGGAGAAGCAGGCTTCCCGCTGAGCAGGGAGCCCGATGCGGGGCTCGATCTAGGGACTCCAGGATCATGACCTGAGCTGAAGGCAGACGCTTAACCAACTGAGCCACCCAGGCGCCCCTGAAGCTATATCCTTTAAGTGTTGTTTTTCCTTCCCATGAACTCCCTTCCATGAATTCTGAGAGAGTTTTGGCTAATACACTAGAATTGTGTCTTCTTAAGTAGGCAAAGCAGTTAGTTATAACTTAAGTAAATTCCTGTTCTACATATGTGAAGTGTAGAAGTGACTCATACCTTAGACTCACTTACTTTAAAGATACTAGTAGCGAAAACTATAAACAGCCTGAGTTGGATGTTCTCTTTGATATCACATTATACACTGGCTCTACAGTCCTCTACAAAATATTCATGAACAGGATTAGCTTGATTAAACAGAAGAGATTTTATAACCTACACTCAGACTTTCCAAATGTATTCCGTTCAACACATCTGTTCTTTATTCAGCACAAGTGATATACCACCATATAACATTAATTCTGTTTGCAGGCTGCTGGATCTCACCTGTTCCTTAATCTTTGCTCACCCTCCTGGACTGATACAATCTTATCCTTGCTAGCTCTCATTTTCAGTATTATTTTCTCTCTTAATCTATCACTAATCACTAGCTAACTCCTATTACTGCTTTTAGGAGATTAAGTCCTACTGTAGTTTCCAAGTGTCCTAGAAATTAATTCCAAGAAGCCTTTGTTTCCAAGTCTTCAATAAAGTGTCCCAGATCACTTCTCCTTCCTTATTTTTCTTTTCTATCACCCTCTCTTCTACCTGTTTTCAATGCTTTTTACCTGACAGCCCTCCATTTCCAGCTCAGGGACCTCTCATACATTGTACTACATGCCTTCAATGCCTCTTCCCCCTACCCTCAGCAATCTACTGGTCAACTTCCCATTAAAACTTCACTCTTGGGGCGCCTGGGTGGCTCAGTTGGTTAAGCAACTGCTTTCGGCTCAGGTCGTGATCCTGGAGACCCAGGATCGAGCCCCACATTGGGCCTCCTGCTCGGTGGGAAGCCTGCTTCTCCCTCTCTCAGTCCCTCTGCTTGTGTTCCCTCTCTCACTGTGTTTCTCTCTGTCAAATAAATAAAATAAAATCTTTAAAAAAACAAAACAAAACAAACAAACAAACTTCACTCTCCATGAAATTTTGTCAGATCACTATTCAGAAATGCTACTTTTTCTAAAATAACAGATCACAATCCTGCATGCACACTGAATTCAACGGCATGTGTGAAGTTAAGTTTCACCAATGTATGGGGTATTTTAAATTTTTTAAAGTAAAATTAAATATAATGCTCAGGTTCCATATCAGGCCAATTAAAACAGACTCTCTATGCAAAGGACCCAGATATTGGTGGTGGTGGGTACGGGGCTGTTTTTTTATGTCTGGTTGTTTTTAATTTCAAAGTCCCACAGGTGATTCCAACAAGTAGCCAGGGTTGTGAAACCACTACAGAGTCTCTATCCAGTTTAGAAACAGAACACCCACAACTACATTTATCCAATGTTCTCTAAATACATCTATATCTCACACCACTAAAATACACTTACCACATTGTCCTGACCAATGCATACAATGTAAATATGTGAAACTGCCTTTCATAAGGCTTAAACACTTCACAGTGATTTATAGCACTTTGAGCACTTTGACAAAATGGGCAAAATACTGGCAACCTTGCAGGGCTATCATGAAAATCAAGCAAGATACTGGATATTAGCACATTTAGGGAAGAAACTGACTTTATAAAGGGTATAAATGTTAAATCCCTTCAGGTATCAAGAATAACATCCGGATTCAATTTTTAATAAACAAACAATTCGTGTGACATTATGGAAGATACAAGCTATCTAGATGAAGCTGAGTAGATAAATGCTGACCAAGAGTTATAATCAAAAAGTCACTCTTTGTATAGTGCAGACACTGTGCAAATTTTACTGTAAGTATGTCCATCCTAATCCCGCCTTTCCTTTAAAAGTTTTTTATGTAAGAAATAGGTCTTTGAAAGTAAGTGAAACATATAGCCCAGAAGTGTCTGATTCTTATCATCCCTTGGTCATACAGTGGGGAGGGTTTTCCAAATTCACACAAGCACCAGCAGGTGGCCAATCAGTTTTCATGCTCTTCTTCTTTGGTCCCTGTGTCTACAAGCACCCCAGTATCTAGAGAGAAACCGGATGCCACTGGCTCCTCTACCAGAATGTAAAAGTGAGAAGATCTGATTCCTTTAGATACCAAAACAAAGGCAAAAAGCCATAAAGTTAAAACTCAGATGAGCATTAGAGAAAAGAAATAGACCAGCAATAACAAATAATGACAATTTCAATAAAGTGACAGGGGCGACAAGGACTGGTGGTACTATATTAAGAAGAATTCTGAGGATGAATATGGGCTTATCAGGAAAGCATACCAGAACTGATAATGGATACCACTCTTGGGCAGAGGAGGTGAAACGAACAGCATTTCTGGAAGACTCCCAACTGCAAGAGTCTACATCAAAAGCCTAAACCTAAAAAGGGAAGTGGTAATCATGTACACACAGAGCAGCATATGTCTATTAGCACATATCACACCATACATAAATCATTTATTTACTGTTTTTGAAGGCAAGAACTGTGTGTGCCCTATTCTTTTTTGTATCTCCAACACCTATCAGAATGCCTGACAGATAATCTATCAATAAAAATGTATTTAATTAAATCTTCAATAAGAAAAAACTATGAGATCACACTGTTTTGTGATATGGCATAATTACTTATGGTCTATATACCAAAACATGCTCACTCTCTAGTAAACACCCACCTGAACTGCAAGGTTTGGTTATAGTGGATAACAATAAAAACAAGTAGTACCAAAATGAGAGAGCCCTAGGCAAAGACTAGATTTACAAGCACAACTTTAAAAAGGGACACCTCCCTACCCATTTTACCCCCAGGAGACAGTAACAAAAAGTTAACAATGAAATGATACTTAATTTCATTTCAGCAAGTTTTCTCAAGACAAATCCCAATAACCATGAACTTGAATTTGTTTAGCTCTCTATATAAGTACATGGCACAGTATCCACTACATGTAATCAAGCCTGTAAATGTTTAAGATGGTTCGGTTATAATACCTACTTTCGCTTAGGCATTATAATACCATTTTTATTACTTCAATCGAAAGACATTGTATGTGATGGGAGGGCAACGTAACCTGTATTTACTCCACAACTGGACCAGAAGAGGGAAAATGAGTTGTACCCAAGGCTTAAAAATTATATCTATTTTATCAGGACGCCTGGGCGGCTCAGTGGGTTAAAGCCTCTGCCTTCAACTCAGGTCATGATCTCAGGGTCCTGGAATCGAGGCCCGCATCAGGCTCTCTGCTTCCTCCTCTCTCTCCCTACTTGTGATCTCTCTCTCTTTGCCAAATAAATAAATAGTCTTTAAAAAAATTATATCTATTCTATCATAAGCATGATCTCAAAGCAAATAAACACCTTAAAAGATTATTTTAGGGTGGCTCAATCAGTTAAGTGTGGCTCAATCAGTTAAGCATCTGCCTTTGGCTCAGGTCATGATTCAGGGTCCTGGGATTGAGCCCTATGTCAGGCTCCTTGCTTAGCGGGAAGCCTGCTTCTCCCTCTCCCACTCCCCCTGCTTGTGTCCCCTCTCTAGCTGTGTTTCTCTCTGTCAAATAAATAAAATCTTTAAAAAAAGTATATGGCTGAATCCAAGAATTAAGCTTTGCAAAAGATTAACATAATGTTAATGACAAGTGTACTTGTGACTAGTTAGAATGGGTCCAGATGATGTCTCAAGGAGCCTTGTTCAAGACATTCCACACTCAAGCCTCCTTCCCTATTTAAACAAGACACAGGCTTAACTAGCTCTTTGTTATTTTCTAGATTTTAAGAAAATTATGACATACAAAACAAGTTGACACATAACCTTTCCCCAGAATTCCAAAATTTTTGCCTTCAGAATCAAGTGACTAGACAATGAACAGATTCCTGTGATAATTCTAGAAGTAATAAGGGACTAGTGAAAAGGGCTTTAAAGCCTTAAACTGCTGACTCTTCACCCTTATAGTTAATGAAATGTCAGAACTCAATTTGATCTCACCAGTTTGGAAAATTTAATTCAATGTTATCAATTGTCGGTTTTCTGAGCCTCTTTGTTAGCAGTAGAAAAAAAAATTACTACAGGGTCTTTTACATCTTAAAAGAAAAAAACACCAAAGTACAAAAAGTATACAACTTCATACCATCATCCACAAGCGTCAACACTTAAGAAGAAAAATAGCAGTGAAAGAACCTAGGGTTTGATTGAGATTATGCCCTGATTAACACGTAATCTTGGCAAATAATCCAACCTTAGTTTCTTTGCCTATAAGATGATAAATCTATCACCTGCCTACACTGTATTACCACACAGGGTTTCTTATGAGGATCCAATTAGATACCTTGTTTGAAAACAATGAAGGCCTACATGAAAAAATGCTCAACATTACTCAGCATCAGGGAAATACAGATCCAAACCACAGTGAGATACCACCTCATACCAGTCAGAATGGCTAAAATTAACAAGTCAGGAAACAAAAGACGTTGGCAAGAATGCAGAGAAAGCAGAACCCTCTTACACTGTTGGTGGAAATGCAAACTGGGGCAGCCACTTTGGAAAACAGTATGGAGGTTCCTCAAAAAGTTAACAACAGAGCTACCCAATGACCCAGGAACTGCACTATTAGGTATTTATCCAAAGGATACAAATAGAGTGATTTGAAGGGGCACATGACCCCAGTGTTCACAACAGCAATGTCCACAACAGTCAAACTATGGAAAGAGGAAAGAGCACAGATGTCCAAACACAGGCGAATGGATAAAGATGTGTGTGTGGGTGTGTGTATATATAATGGAATATTACTCAGCCATCAAAAAGGAAATCTTACCATTTGCAATGATGTGGACAGAACTAGAGGGTATCACGCTAAGTGAAATAAGTCAATCAGAGAAAGACATTTATCATATGATGACACTCGTATATGGAAGGGAGGGAAAAATAAGATGAAAGGGAAGCAAACCATAAGAAACTCTTGATCATAGGAAACAAACTGAGGGTTGCTAGGCAGAGGGAACTGGGGGGATGGAGTAACTGGGTGATGGACACTAAGGAGAGTACGTGATAACAACGAGCACTGAGTGCTATAAGCAACTGATGAACCACTAGCTCTGAAACTAATAATACATTAAATGTTAATTAATTGATTTTAAAGAAAACTAGGAAGGCCTAACTATAAATATATGGAACCATTATCATGCTAATTACCATGTAAAAGGAAATTATTAATCTACAAATTCCCCATTCCTGCCACTCCACAGAGTCACATAATTGTACCTAAAAAACAATTATACTGCTACATTGATCATTTTTATTACCTACAGTCACCCAGTCCATTCTCCAAAGTCTATATAATGACATGTAAAGATGAACTCTATCAGAAGAACAAATGTGGGAAAATAGGTAGAAGAATTAGGCCATTTAAAATCTTTCCTAAAGACTGCCTGCTCTAAACCCCAAGATTCCCAATAAATCCTTTGAAATCCTTAAGTTCATGATTTCATATGCCTTTTTCACCACCACTTTATTAAGATACAGCATTTTTGTCCCTGTGAACTTCTATTTACTATATCATTATCACTCTTTAACCAGATCATTCCTACTGGGCTCTGTAACATTGCTCCCTAGTGCCCTTCCTATGACTGAGAAGCAATTGCTACACATCCTTATTGGGCTGTAGAAAACTATGTATGGTTCCTAAATAACAGAATTCTCCCTTTACTGCCACAGTTCTTGATATTCTGGTTTCTAGGCTATGCAAGGCAGGTTCCTGGCTGCCACTACAAGCTGTATGAATCTAGACAAGTCCCTTAATGTGACTTGGGACTCTGTTTCCATATTTACAAAAATGAGAATTAGATTAACTTCAAGGATCTTTCTGGTTATCTTTTTCTTCAGATCACATATTATCAATGCTGTGACTAAGAGACCCCAGAGAACAATCCCATCAGAGTTTCAGCTTCCAAATATTCAAAACGTTTCTCATCCACCCCCCAATCTCTAAAGGATAATTACAGATACTGTCAAACAGATAAGAGATGTTTTACAGTACTTTTCAGATTTCCCAATAAAGAATACCTAGCTATGGAGTGACTTGGGTGGCTCAGTTGGTTAAGCCTCTGCCTTCAGCTCAGGTCATGATCTCAGGGTCCTTGGATGGAGCCCCACATCAGCCTCCCTGCTCAGTGAGGAGCCTGCTTCTTTTCTCCCTCTGCCTGCCACTCTCTCTGCTGCTTGTGCATGCTCTCTGTCAAATAAATACATTAAATTTAAAAAAAAAAGACTACCAAGTATATAACAGCAGGACTACAAGTTTTAGAGTCACTGGATTCCAAAAATGACTTGAATCAAAAGGGTAATAGGACGCCACATGCAAAAAAAAAAAAAGAAAAAAAGAAAAAAAGAAAAAAATATATACCTGACTATCCATTTCCAGAAACTAGTCTAATTTCATATCAGGTTATCGCCTGTGGTGGGGACAATCTCAGTACATCTGACCTCTGTCATTTTTAACTTCAGAATACCAGAAATGCCAGATTAGCTTCAGCAGATCACTCAATTTCTGTCAACTCTGGGGATGTACGAAGAGGTCTGAATGGAGTGGGGTGGGTGGGTGGGGGAGCAAAGTTAGGAGGCTGTAGCCGAGATAGAAGGGTTTCACTTCCAGGTAAGATTTCAACAGATAGTTAACTTAAATGTCTGAAAACCAAAGATCCAATAATGAATGATTCACTCAAAAGCTATATGCACAGAACCTCTGCTAGGCACATTGAGGAGATACATATATGAATTCAGGAAACCAAAGAGGCTATTAGAATTTTAATCCCATAACATCCTGACTATGGTTGAAGTGGATGTGGGTAGCCGATCATCCCTCAATTGGATTCTCTACACCACCTCTTCTCCAGTGCAGTTTGAAAAGACAATATTAAAAGAAATATACCCAAATATTAAAACTTCAAGAAATATGCGGCCTCATGAGTGATACAGATGATTTAGGAATTCAGAGGCTTCACTATCCACCCAGTTTTAGTAATTAGTGAAGACTTACTAGGATTAGTTTTGAGCAAGGTTTTAAAGATAAGAATAAATTCATTTTAGTTTACCTGTTGGCCCTTACAATATGTTTTATTTATATATGAGCATCACTGATTGGAGAAGCATGCTTTGAAACAAGGGCAAGTATCACCATTAGGAAGCACGCAGAACATCAAGTCACCAGTCTAGAGCAGCCCTTCTTCACTCATGTGATTTCCATTGTCTCAGGCAACACATTAGTGCTCATCCAACTACAAAGTTTATTTTTGTTACAATAACCACTAGCGTTTTACCCAATACAGATGTGCTACAGAAGTGGGAGGAAACAAATAGCTTCTTAATGTGAAAAAAGAAAGCTTGTGAGTTTCTTTGACATCTTTTCCTACTGTGACACACCACTATCCAATGCAAATGACTTCCCTTCAAGTTGTCTACTTTTACCTTTCACCAATTCCATCATGCATCTGAGTTACATAAATATATAGTATTTGTCTAAAGGTTGGGATAATACACACTGTAACAATTTCCATTATGACCTCATGAGCAAACTGTTGAAATGTGACTTTAGGTTATTAGCACCTATAGAAGAACACAAAGCTCTTATATATGTTTGGATTTCTGGTAAAGGCAAAAGACAAAGTGTTAAAGACTATTAAAAGCCTCTGTCCTAGAACCCTAAAATGAACCAAAATTATTTCAAGTCATATGTTTAAACAAAAAGATGTTTAGAAAAAATAAAAATATACAAAGCTTTCAAATATCATGATACTGTTTTTTAAATATATTTCGTAGTAACACAGTCATAAAGGCTTAACATGTAAAGATCTTAACACATTTTACTGCACCCCCAAATTTTAAATAATACGCAAATCCTACTTTCATTGCATTGCAGTGAACACTCGTTCGCCTAAAGAAGAAATAACAGTAACAGTACTGTTTAAGGACAGTAATTTAAAGAGAAAATAAAAAGAAACCCAACCCATGAAAAGGAGACATATGCTTTCCAGGTGGTGTTATTGGTAACTACTAAAGCTCTAAGCGGTATAAGTGATCTTTTCACATACACGGTAATGATGTTTCCAGTTGTTAATGCAAATCACCTCAACTATAAGGATAAAAAATCATTAGCTATAGGAGGTCTAGCAATACACCATACAGATAACAGGGAGATCAATCTAGCTTCACATAACTTGGTCAAACTTGCTTAGAAACCAGGAAGGTGTGGATGTGATAGTAACGTTATCACCGACTAGGCAAGAGGATACTAAGCCATATATAAAGGTGAGTGTCAGGGAGATGGAGTTATGAACACCGCACACATCTATTACATATCTCTAGTTCTTCCAGTATTCAAATTGAGAGAAAATTGTACTTATTTCTCTCCATGTATTTTCTCCTTCACAATATAAATTATTTCCAAGCCTGTCTGGCATCTCATTCCACACCCCAAGCTAGTGACATAAAACATTTTCCCCAAGAGGAGCTTATAGAAAGACACATAAGCCTAAGGCTTTTTCTTTTCTTTTGAATTAAGCATGTATGTTCACCTCATCTTACACTTCTCTCTCGGTTCTCTCTCTAGAGGGTGTGAGAATATCAACATCCGGTCGCCCACCCCCACCTCACCCCCCTTGTAAAGCATCGCATTGACTATGCTCATTCCTCTCCTTCCCTTTCAGGCTCATCACCTCTGAGAAGCTTATCGAACACTTCTTCCCACTATTCCCCCCACCCCCACATATTCATGGCCGAGCCGCATCCTTCTTCCAAGGAAGGGAGTAGCAAAAAAAGAAAGGCATGCTCGAGACGCGACAGGCGAAGAAGCCTGACCAGCTTCAGGGTTGGCCTCCCCCCGCCCCACACCCGCCCCGGCCTCAGGCCGGTAGTCGGTTCTCTAAATACTGAAACCACTGGTCTCCACGCTCTACCCGCCCGCCCCCACCCCCCGAGATACTGCCGGAAAATAAAAAAGCCGGGGTGAAACGCGAGGCTGGGTCCTCCCTAGAGAAGCCCACTGTCCCCGGGGAGGATAGAGATCGTGGGAAGAGCGGGGGACCCCCATCCCGGGACCGACCACCTAACCTACCCGAACCTCGAGATGCGGCCGCGACACCCAGGCCACCACCAGGGGCCCCTCCCCGGCCCCCCGCACTGCAGCGGCACCCGGGGCGGACCCCACGCCGGCCTCACTCGCACACACGCCACACACAAAAGCGCCGCGGCCGCCGCCTTCCCGCCCCCACAGCCCCGCGGAGCAATCAATGAGGCGGCCGGCCTCGCGTCCCCTCCATGAACACCCGAATGCGGGGCCCGGCCGGTAGGGGCGGCGGTGCGGCTCACCATCGCTCCGCTTGATCTCCACGTAAATCCCGATCTGGATCTTGCCGAAGTTGGCCGTTGCCATCACCTCATCTGGAGCAGCAGCGGCGGGCCGAGGGAGGGGGACGGGAGGGCGGAAAAGGCGGGGAGGGGGCGGGGTAGGTGTGGGAGGGGGAGCGGTTGCCCGCGGCCGCGCTGGCCCGGGCGACAGCGTGAACACGAGCCGGGGCCGCGAGGAGCAGCGGCAAGGAAGCAGACGGAGGCCCCGGGCCTGCAGGCCGGCGGGAGGACGCGCACGCCGGGGCGTCGGGGTGAAGCGAGGGCCGGGGCCGTCAGGCGGCGCGGGGGAGAGTGGGAGGACCCGCGCCGCCCGCCGGAGAGCCGACGCTGGGGAGGCGGGGCGCCGCGCGCCTGCGCAGAGCGCGCCTCCCGCGTCTCTTCCTCCTTGGCCAACCTTTCCCGCTGCCTTGAGGCACCCCCCATGCGCTCCGCGGCGGGGCAGGCGGGCGTCGGCCGCGGCTTGGTCGGCGGAGGGAGCGCAGCGCGCGTGGCTCCGCCCCGAAAGACCCGGGGTCGCGTTTGATTTCGGCGCGCGGCCTAGAAGAGGCGGGAATCCGCGCGCTGGTGCCTTCCTGTCTTTCTGGCTTCCATGATTAGTCCGTGTGGCCGGAATGGATTAAGGGCCGTATTGGTTGTGGGCTTTCCGAGTGGAATGTGGGGCTGAGCGACGTGAATACTGGGACCGGCCATTTACAGCACGGGCATAGTGTTTCATCTGAGAGTGCACCTGTATTGCCACTTAGAGGTGGCGGACCCAAGTAAGGTTTCCCATCCAGTTACGGAAAGGGGGAAGAAAAATCTTTGCGGTGTCACCCACCCCAAATCCCAATGAAGATCCTCCTCTTCACGGTCTTGCCTTACAACTAGCTCTTCGCGACTCAAACACGGTTTAGTGTGCTGAAGCCGCCTTGACTATTGTTTATGGTGCATCCGAAGCTGGTCTGTAGTCTCTGCTGTAGGTAGGGTTCAAGACCTTATTTGCTGTGGTACATAAAGCCAATAACTATGATTCAGAGACAGGGCAGACCACATAAGTTTGACTAAAGAATGTGCCTTTGCTGCAGAGTCACTTGCCTAGTCTGACCACGTCAACGTCAAGAGAAAGACTCCACCCTGGGAGCGCAGGAACACCAAGTCGGCAAGGAACATGGAAACTTTACAGCACCATGTAGAAACTAACAAAAGTGTGACTTTTGCGTCTAGTGTACAGACGTGTTATAGAGGAAACACACTTTTTGTGCCTTATTTTCTCCAGTCATTGTTAATCTCTCTGTAATAGGAACTAAAAATACACAGTTTTAAAATTTAAAAATTGGAAGCTAGGTACATGTGTGCTAAGTGCATATGTGCATATATGCACAAGCCTAGAATTTTTAGCCCAATATAATCAAGTCAAGTAAACCCTAAAAAATGTTAAAAGACTCAGACTCCGTCTGTAACTTAAACATATTGAAGGCATGCTTGTCGAAGGAATGAAGTTTCTTAAATCCATTTGAAAGTAATAATTTATATGGGAAAAAATGCTGGGTAGACAACTTAGAAAATAACATCCAATTTTTTTTTTTTAAGAGAGAGAGAGGGAGGGAGAATGTGGGGGGACATCGGGAGAGAGAAAATCTTAAGCAGGCTTGATTCCCAGCGTGGCGCTATCTCACAACCCCTAAGATCCTGACCTGAGCTGAACTCAAGAGTCAGATGCTCAATTGACTGAGCCACCCAGGTGCCCCCTAATGTCTGTTTTTCTATTCCAGAAATGACATTACCGGAAATCTCACTTCAGGATCTCTATTTCAAAATAAGATTTGAACAAATCAAGATTTGGTTGTTTTTTGTTTTAAATCATCTTAAAAGTTTTATCTGAACTCTTCAGGTTCTGCCTAGTAGAACTCATTCTCTGATGTCTCTATGACTGAGGTGTAAAGCATCTATTTATTTGCTTGAAAATGCTTTACAGAATGCAAAGAAATCAAGCTGTCCAGCTTTTAAATTTAAAATTGCTTCGTTAAATATGTTTTATCAGGGCAGCTGACACATACGTTGTACCCTCTGGGTTATGTAATTAAGAAGTCTAAACCTTTAATCCGTATACAAAGGTATTTTTAAAAGATGTATATGATCCTGCTCCATAAAAAAAAAAGGTGTATGAGACATACCGCATGTCAAATATAAAACCTTTTTTTTTGTAGGTCATACCCAAAAGGCTTATGTTTTTTGGTACATTTCAACATATATGTTTACCAAGACTTCCATCTTGGGCTTTGTGTGCAAGTAGCCTCCTAAAGAACAGTCATAAATAAATGCAATGAGGCTATGTTTCCCTCAATATCCTAGATCAAGAATTCTGACTGTAGCTCAGGCATTAGCAAAATATATAACCCCAACTAGAAGAGTGACTACTGGCACATACTAGACATTGACATTTGTTTAATAAGTTAACTTGTTAAACAGCTCTGAATCTCTCTTAGCTCTTAGAATAACCTGGAAAAGTAACTCTATTCTCCCCACTGCAGAAAGTTTTTGTGAGGTTCAAATGTAATAATAAAACATGGCCGTGCTTTGGTATTTATAAAGTATAATATAAGTTTAAAAACAAAGTAAAACCATTCTATAAAAAATAAACTAGTACTCTACTGTAATCCTCAAATCATTAATTAGAAATTTTATGTCCAGTAACATAAAAATTAAACACAGTTGGCACTGGCTCTGACCCTCATCACCTCACATTTGGCAAGAGTGCAAAAGTTTTACAGATATGTCTCTAATCTTTTACCTACTGCAGGCCATCCTACCTTCACTGGCAGAATAATCTTGCTCAATGATCAGATCACTTCTGTCAAGTCGTAACTGAATAAGAATGGTTGCTATTGACCTATCCTATCCTGAGTTGATACACTGTTGTTATTTTAATACAACCAAGCCAGTCTCCTTATTATGCCCGAATTTCTTTAAAAAATTTCTATGCTTTGGGGTCTTTAGTACACAAACCTTAAGAGATTATTCCAGTGAAGAGGCTTTTAAACTAGTGAGTTTGGAAGAAGCAGCCTGTACTCCACTTAATCAGTAATCTGCTCCTCTGGTGGAAAAGTAGAGGTACAACATGGCTCCACTTTTAGCTCAGATTACGTGTACCTGTCTACATCTTATAACTTGAACTTTTCCATTTAGTATTTTTATCTATTCTCAGTTACTTCCACAGTTTGTGGATCTAGGCTCAAATGGAGAAAATAGGTAGGGTTAGCAGAGATTGTCTTTGATTTTAGTATTGTCCACTTTGCCCAGAACTTTCTGGCAGATTTTTTTTTTTTTTAAGAACTTTTGGTAGTGATTCTCCTTCCCCCTTAATTTACTCAGATTTAAATTCTAATTAAACTGGTGTAACATCACTGTAATTAATTTTAGTCTTTACACAAATATATTAAAAACGCCTAGAGATACAAATCCCAATTTTAACCTGCTCTAAAATATCCACTCTTTTCTTCTCCACTGGGTTTCTCTCCGTTGCCTACAAACATGTTCAGGCAATTTTCTCTTGAGGGGGAAAAAAAAATCTTCTCTTGATCCTTCCCTTCCTATTTAAATTCCATTCTATTTTTCACTTTCCCTCCCCTGCCAAATTCTCAAATGAGTGCTGTAAATACTTACTGCCTTCATTCCCCTTCACTCATTCATTTCCTAAGCCCTAAATCTGGATTCACTCCTCTGTGGGATTGTATTTTTTTTTTTTTTAAGCAAACAATTACCTTCCAATTACCTCATTCAGTGGACACCACCATCTTTATTTGTCTTGAACTCTGAAGAATGGTCTGCCTACCTTCTTCTGTACAACACCTTGCCCATTCCTGCTTCATCTTCTGCTTATCTAGTAAATGACTTGCCCTTCTCTTTTCTTCTCCACTTAAAGCCTTTCCATGTGGCATGGTGCAGTCGAAGTGTCCCTTTATGGAGCCTTCTCCTCCCAATTTAATCTATAATGACTGTCCTACCTGGGTGATTCTCCCCCAGTCATGATCATCAGAAGGACCTAAGAAAGATTTTGAACAAATAGAGAAGTAGAAATTCTATTCCGGGGCCTAATGGTTTAAAATCTCCAGGGAGGGAACTTAATGTGGCCCACTTTTTAAGAATTCACCAGGAGATTCTGAAGTGTAAGTACAACTGATTAAAATCTCTATGTATAACTGGTTGAGATCTGTTGATTATCCCTGAATTCCCATAATTCAATATTTTCTGTACATTGGCCTCTTAGAGACTATGTACTAAATAGACTTTATTTTCTTAGTCCACCTTCTTCAATATAATTCTTTCACTTATACTTTCTGATGGTATATCAAAATGGACTAATAGTAAGCTGTTGGTAGAGAGCTAATGTACACCTTTTAAGGTCCATATTGGACTTAGATCTATATAGAAATATCAAATAATATGGTTTCACATTCAGGGCAGTTGGGTGGCTCAGTTGTTAAGCATCTGCCTTCAGCTCAGGTCATGATCTCAGAGTCCTAGGACTGAGCCCTGCACCAGGCTCCCTGCTCAACAGGAAGCTTGCTTCTCCCTCTCTCACTCCCCCACTTGTGTTCCCTCTCTAGCTGTGTTTCTGTCAAATAAATAAATAAAATCTTAAAAAATATATGGTGTCACATTCAATTATTGTCTACATTGAGACATTCCTAATCTTTATAGTTATTATTGTAATGTTTGCTTTAATTTCCATTTACATGACTAATCCCCATAGGAAGTATCAGGGTTTCCCCTTATATAGTATTTTCAGTAATTTAATGAGCATGAACTCAAAAATAGCAGGAAGTGGTCTTTTCACCATTTTCAGTAATATACCCAAATTTAAAAATCATGTATATATCCTGGGGCCCCTGGGTGGCTCAGCTAAGTAAGTGGCCAGCTCTTGATTTTGGTTTAGGTCATCATTTCAGTGTTGTGAGACCCAGCCCTATGTCATGCTCTGCCTGCTTAAGATTCTCTTCCTCTCTCTCCCTCTGCTTCTCCCTGCCCCCCCCCAAAAAAATTCATTTATATATCCTTATAATATTTGTTTTTAATTCAGGAGCTTAGTAAACTCATATATCACAGAGCACTGGTGATATAAACTAAACCAAAATGATTAATGGTATGCTACATGTCCTCATTATATATTTTAAAAAACTATGAGCAGTGTTATGTTCTCAATATATTCAGGCCAAATCAAGCACAACTAGAAAGAATGGGTCTCAGTAAAATATTTCTTACTTTTTTTTTTTTCATTTTAAAGATTTTTATTTATTTGACAGAGAGAGAGAGCATAAGCAAGGGGAGTGTCAGGCAGAAGGAGAAGCAGGCTTCCCGCTGAACAGTGAGCCTGATGTGAGGCTTAATCCCGGGACCCCGGGATCATGACCCAAGCTGAAGGCAGACACTAAACTGACTGAGCCATCCAGGTGCCTCAAAATATTTCTTATTGTTAAAAAATAGTACTCGATTTCTTGGTAATGATTTAAGCAACTTTTCAGAGGGCAAAGTTTCCAATAAATAATAAGCCCCCAAACATGCCTTATTTCCCTAACCTTTGTTAACACGCACACACTTAATTTTGATGGCTGTTTGGATTACTCGTTTAAATAGAAAATGTATGTTATATACTGTTAATGGAGCATAGCTCGAACAGAATAAATACATTTTCCAAATATGGAAGTATATTAAAGACATTTTTTACATCATAGATCTAGCTTTCAGTTAAGAGATTTTTTTTGGCTTGATTCCTTTCTTATGACTATTTCATTGTGCTTTAAACCAAACACTTAAAATTTTAATAGCTACATAGTATTCCATATATTTCTAAATCATTTTCTGCTTACACATTCATTGTACTGTTGGATTGTCTTTGACATTTTACCAATATAAAATTATCATTTTGAACATCTTTGTAAAACTTTTTTGTTGTGGGCAAATTCCTCTAAATGTCTGCCTCTCCCATACACATCCTTTAAAGTAATCTCCTTAAGGGTAGGAAGCTTATGTAATGTTCTTCACTATATCCGTGGCACATAGAACAGCACCTAAAACACAGATGTTCAGCAAATATTTGTTGAATAAATGAAGGGAAAGTTTGATAGCATATATTATTTATCAACTTTATAGCCTTTGATTTGATAGTCTCTTTTTCTCCTGAATGAACTGAACTGGTAATGTATTTCCTCATGGATATGACCCAGAAAATCAATATTTAATGTTAGTCTTCTAAACCTCAGAAATCTTTAGTAGATATAGATTATTACATATGTAACAAATGCTCATAAAACTGTTTTTAATACCAAAGGATATACATAAACAATGAATCTTGGAACACTACATCAAAAACTAATGATGTTGTGTATGGTGACTTACACAACACACTAAAAAAAAAAAAAGGATAAAAAGTAAAATGAAAGGGAGACCCCACCCAAGCCCTCCAAGTTCTTTGGCCTGGGAGGAGCCCCTGTTAATATCATATTAATCTAGTAATCCTCAAATTGTATCACGCACAACATTCATGTGGTTGACTATTACATAGAGGCTAGGGTCCTGTCACCAGAGATTGTGATTCTGTACGTCTAGTATAATTGATGAGTAGTAGATGTAGTAGATCTAGTAGATCAGTAGATTAAGAAACATCAAGAATAGAAACTGATTACGTATGAAACATGCAGGATAAAGGACAGTGATATGGCAATTTTCTGATTCTTAAGAATGGATGGGGGGCGCCTGGGTGGCTCAGTTGGTTGGGCGACTGCCTTCGGCTCAGGTCATGATCCCGGAGATCCGGGATCGAGCCCCATGTCGGGTGACCTGCTCGGCGGGAAGCCTGCTTCTCCCTCTCTCTCTCTCTCCCCCTGCTTGTGTTCCCTCTCTGGCTGTGTTTCTCTCTGTCAAATAAATAAAATCTTTAAAAAAAAAAAAAAAAAAAGAATGGATGAGGGGCGCCTGGGTGGCTCAGTTGGTTAAGCGACTGCCTTTGGCTCAGGTCATGATCCTGGAGACCCGGGATCGAGTCCCACATCGGGTTCCCTGCTCAGCGGGAAGCCTGCTTCTCCCTCTATCACCCCCCCTGCCTGTGTTCCCTCTCTCGCTGTGTTTCTGTCAAATGAATGAATGAATGAATAAATCTTAAAAAAAAAAAAAAAAAGAATGGATGGATGAGACTGTCATTACTAGATGTTAGAATTTTTCTGGTGTACAATTACACCAGAAGTAGGAAGTAGTCTATGTTGGTGTCACTAGAAAATGTAGTTCGAGAAAGAACCAGGCAAAATTTAAGTCAAAGAATGAAAAGATTACTGATAATTTAGAGAAATATATTAAAGAATACTTCAGACGACAAGATTTTGTTGGAATTATTATTCTTGTTTACTCATGAATGACATTTAAATAACCTTACTAACTCCTAAGACAAATGGTGAAAAAGTAGGAACTTGACCAGGAGAAGAAAGCCCCCTGAGAATACAGAAATAAATCCTCAGGCTGACTCCATGGGTGCTCAGTTGATCTAGTTCATGTTTTTACTGGAGTGCTGACTTCAAAGGAAACTTCCTGAAACCTCACAAATACTGACTTTTTTCAGAAGCTGGTAATAGAAGCAAAACAAAGTTTCCAACAACTCAGTTGTGATGAATTGTATTTGAGAACAGACAGTTCCTGTTAGAAGTAACCATACCCTATCACGTGACCCAGTGAGATGTCCCGGATCACCACACTTGAGAATTTCAAGTTTGTTTCTTCTAAGTTTTCTATTCTAAAGAAATTCACTTTTTTCAATAGACAACTCTTTGGAACAGAAATCACAGGCCTTACCTGTGAAATAGGCGTCATAATATTTAGAAATGTGTGTGAGGTGGAGGGGGGCGGATTCTAATAAACATAAAGTACAAAAGGAGTGATTTAGAGTGCCATCCTAAAATGCATGGCCAATTTCTTCATATTGGATGATATAGTGTATGTAATGATTAGTGAACCTGCTGACAAAGAATTCTTTCCAATCTGTTTTTGGAATTGAGGGTCCTGAAGAGTGAATATCTGCAAAATTCTTCTTAAAAATTATTCACCCATTCAACAAATATTTCCTGAATGTCTGCTATGTGCCAGGCATTATTATAGGTGGATGGGATGTATTAGTATACCAGACCAAGATCCCTGTCCTCATGTTATTGGGATCTTACATCCTACTGATGGAGAGAGAGAGAAAAAAAAAACCCTGATAGATACATAAGTAAGTGATACAGTGTATTAGAGAATAATAACCATACAGAGAAAAGAAACATAGCAGAATGACAAGGATCAGGGTTGTTGGTGGAACAGATAATGTAGTAGGATAGGGAGGGCAAGGATCATTGAGGTATTGAATTTTGAACAAAAACCAGAAGGACAGGAAGGAGTTCAGCTCTCAGACTATGTGGGTGAAGAGCCCTGCAGCCTTAGGGAGCAACCACACACAGGCCTGCCTGGTTGGTGTGAGGAGGAGCAGGAGAGAGCTGAGGGAGTCAAGCTGTGATCCTGGCCCAATGATAGCTGTGACGGATCCCTCAGCGTTGTCCTGAGTTAGACCAAAATGGCCAGGCTTCGATTCTCCCACAGTGATCTGTCACTGAATGTGGGCCACCCTGGGATGGCTGTGAACTTGAACAAGGTGGCTCTCTTCAGCTTTGAGAGCAGTGGGCTGTCTAGTGACATCCCTCCCAGCAGCCTTCAGTAAAGGACTCACTGGGAGGTACGTCTCAGTATCATTGTTTGGGGCCTCCTCATTACCAAGGTCAGCTGTGGTCCATGAGGGCTGCTTCAGCATAATTTCAACATTCTAACCAGCTGGAAGATGGGAAAGAAGAAAAAGGGAATATCCTAGTAGATACATGTACTACTTCTGTCACAGTGTATTGCTAGAATCTAATCATATTGCCATACCTAGCTCCAAGGAAAACTAGGTTATTTGTTTTTGATATTTTATTTTATGTTTTGTGGCCTGGGATAGCAAATAAACCAAAGGATACAGAAGTACAATTAGCAGTCTCTACTATTATCATATTCCCCATTTTTTGTAGGGAAGACAACATGGCTTCACCCCACACTACAATAAATGAAATGCAGTCCTTTTAGCTCATGCAGGGTTTTGTACTGAAGTATTAGGGAATTGAGAGATAGTAAAGAAACAATATTCTCTCTTTTTTAAAAAAAAGTTTTATTTATTTGAGAAAGAGAGAATGAGAGAGAGCGAGCATGAGAGGGAGGTCAGAGGGAGAAGCAGACCCCTGGCTGAGCAGGGAGCCTGATGTAGGACTCGAACCCGGGACTCCAGGATCACAACCTGAGCTTAAGGCAGGCAGTCAAACAACTGAGCCACCTAGACACCCAAAACAATAGTCTCTTGAAAAGCTCATTAAAAAAGAAGCCTTCAGAGGAGAAGGGTAACAAGGAATTACACAATGAGAGGTAGAGCCTGTGAAGTTTGGAAATTAATGTGATCAGATTTGTGTCTATAGGCTAGTAGGGCTTAGGATCATTCAGGTTTATGCAGCATAAATTACCCTGATTCCTTCTCAAAGCCGTTTTTTGTCTTGCCTATTCTGATTGTTCAGTCTTTTTTACTGGCTCTTTTTCCCATTCTTGACCCTTTAAGGTTCTGTCTGGGCTCTGCCCACAGTCCTCTTCTCTTCTCATACTGAATTACAACGCATTCTTGCCTTTACTGGGTTATATAACTCACTGGGAATATAGGACCCTCAACCCCAGGGAAAAGGTCCACCTGAACATCACCAATTTATTGAATAGGATAAATGATTTATTGAATAGGATGGAGTACAAACATTAAATTTTATTTTTCCTCCCTCTCTGTCCTCAGCTATGCTATATCAGCTCTCCCTTACTAGGTACATTCTTCACGATGTGTCAAGAAGATCCCACAACTTGTTGGTCCCTTTTGGTTATTAAAAAGCCAGTTAGACCACTTAAAACTCTAATCACATCCTCACTTTTCCACTATCTAAAGCTTGACCCAGGGTCTGAGGTCCTTCAGAGTCAGCTCTTTCACTCTTCCACCTCTCTCTTAATTCACTGGGTTGGAGAGCACTCGAAGGGAAGGAGGAGCTGGTCTTTCTCTGGCTCTGTCTGGTCCTGTCCTCTGTGGCTGGAATTTGCCAAGGTGATGCCCTCTGCCTTCTGGATGGTGAGTGAGGTTTTCTCTTGGTACTTATCAGAATCACCTTGGCCCCCTCTGATACTGAGGATCTCTTTCAGTCTCTTCTCCACTTAATGTTTATATCCCCCACCTCTCATCTCCACAATAGCAGGAGCTAATTAAGTATTCCCTGTGAAGCTGTTGTCTCTGGGTCTGCTACAACTGGGAGAGGAAAATGGATGTAAAGTAGGAAAGATGATTAAGAGGAGACTGGAATCCATAAGCTTGAGATGCAACTCCACAAGGACAGACAGAAACCTGGGTTCACTCCTATTGCCTCTGACCTTGGTGATGAGAGTATTCTGCAGAATCTGGGGCTCATCAGCACAGAGCTAAGCAACTTGGGCCAGAACTTGGAGGAGCTAAAGGAGGATCCAAGGGACAAAAGAGCAGTTGCAGGCCCAGCTGTTGCATCCCTACCATCCTCCAATCTCTTAAGAATCTTCCTTGTGGTCCACTCTACCTGGAGACATACAAGGAAGTAAAATCTAGGATATGTTCCACCTAGGAAGTCGATGAATTAAAAAATCACCACACATTGGATAATCTGTTTTAGGCAAGGCGGTCTTAACATGATCGTGGTTTTCTCCCTGCCATCTGTTTCTTTCTTTGTCAACTTCATGCTTTTTAAGACTGGTTTTCTTCACCTGGTAGAAACTTAGTCAATGATAGCATTTAAGTTTTATGTCTTGTACGTTCAGCCACCAGAGAGAAACTGTCTGCATGTTTTCTGTGATCATTATCAAAAAATTGGGAGGAAATTAGTCATTGGCCTAACTTGGGTTAGTTGTCCATCCTTGGACCAATCATGTCACACCAACTGACAGGCTATGGTATTAATTATCTGTTCCTGCATAACAAATTACTCCAAACTTTAGCAGCTTTAAACAACAATGAGTATCTATTATTTCACACAGTTTCTGTGTAGTAAGAATTTAGGAGAAGCTTAACTGGGTGGCTCTATCTTCAGCTGGGGCTGGGGAATCTCTGATGAAGTTGCCAGTATCTGAAGACTTCACCAGGCCAAAGGGTCCATTCCAAGGGGACTCATTTACATGCCTGCTAAGCGATACTGGTTGTTGGCAGGGGACCTCCATTCCACATGTGGACACCTTCCTAGAGCTGCTTCAGTGTTCTCACCAAAAGGCATGTGGCTTATCCAAGAGTAAGTACTCCAAAGGAGCAAGACAGAAGCTGTAATGTTTCCTTCCTTTAAAATAATTATTTGAAGGGTGCCTGGGTGGGCCAGTCAGTTAAGCATCTGCCTTTGGCTCAGGTCATGATCTCAGGGTCCTGGGATCGAGCCCCACATTGGTCTCCCTGCTCAGTGGAGGGTCTGCCCTTCTCCCTGCTTGTGGTCTCTCTCTCAAGTAAGTAAATAAAATCTTTAGAAATGATCTCATTTAAAATTTTTTTTCAGTTTTATTTTTTACTGAGGTACAGTTGTCTTTCAACATAAAGTTCTAGTATTTTCTCTGATCTGGATATGGAAGTCATACTCTGTTTTTCTTTGATAGCCTAATAATTACATAAGTAAGCTCCATTCAGTGTAGGAAGAGACTGCACAAGTGTGTGAAAACAGGAGGTGAGGCTCATTGGAGGTGAGCTGCAGGGCTAGACACAGGACACTATAATTTGTACAGCTTGTATTAGATTTCCAGTCTGTGGCCAGAATGGAAATGGAACATAAATACATATTGAGAACATTCAACCCCCTTGAGTGAACAGGTCATTATTTGCATGGAAAAGATGAAAGAGAAGTTTCTAGAAAAATTAGGGAAAGAGTGCTGGGGAGAAAATTAGTGTCTATTATTGGCCAGAGTGTTAATATCTCCCTTGTTCATATCTTTTTTTTTTTTTTTTTTTTTTAACATTTTATTTATTTATTTGACAGCGAGAAACACAGCCAGAGAGGGAACACAAGCAGGGGGAGTGAGAGAGGGAGAAGCAGGCTTCCTGCCGAGCAGGGAGCCCGATGTGGGACTCGATCCTGGGTCTCCAGGATCATGACCTGAGCCGAAGGCAGTCGCTTAACCAACTGAGCCACCCAGGCGCCCCTCCCTTGTTCATATCTTGAATGCACTTCTTTGCTAACACTTGGTACACTACATCTCAACTGTTAATTTACAAACATTTCTCTTCTACCAGGTTATGAGATATCTTCCTTCCCATTTTCATCTAGGTCACCAAGTACATTGTCTGACACAAAGCAACCAAAAATGTATGAACTTAACAGAGGATATGAGGAAAGTTTTTAAATAAGTAAGGATATGGTTAAGGTGAACACAAAATTAACATCAAATCTCAGATTAGAAGGCACTCCCTGACACTTTAAACATATGCCCTTTAAAAGAAATGAATTAGGGGCACCTGGGTGGCTCAGTTGGTTGGGTGACTGCCTTCGGCTCAGGTCATGATCCTGGAGACCCGTGATTGAGCCCCACGTCAGGCTGCCTGCTCGGCGGGAGGCCTGCTTCTCCCTCTCTCATTTCCCCTGCTTGTGTTCCCTCTCTGGCTGTGTTTTTCTCTCTCAAATAAATAAAATCTAAAAAAAAAAAAAAAAAGAGAAATGAATTAAAGACTGATGAAATTTGTACCTTCAAAAGATAGGACAAGCTAAAGTATAAAAAATTACATGTTAAATGTAAAATAAGCAAAAGTTTCTTGAATAAATGAATGTTATGTGGTGGTGCAAGAAACAGGTACCCAAAGAAACTAGCTTAATAATAAAAAAATAAGTGGATTTATTGGAAAATAACTGGAGAAATTAGTGGAGAGGTGTCAGATCCTCAAGAAAAAAAAACCACCAAATGGAGCAAAAAGGGAAGCCCAGAGATTCTTCTCCTTTGGACCTTAATCTCTCCCCCTCTCTCCACAACTTCCTCACTTCCTCAGTGTAGACCTGCTTTCTTGTGTGTAGTTCACATGCCAGTAGGAACTGTTCCAAAATTAGTAGTGTTCATAGTGTAGCTACTTAGAGAGAGATGATTCCTTCCTCTCAGTTCCAGTTTCAAAATTCCTGAGGAAGGGATCAAGAGACCTGTGTGTGGGCTGATGCCCTCCAGACCAACCGATCATGAATGGGAGCAATGTCACAACAAGAATTGTATGAAACCTTCTGTCACCCTAAAAATTGGACAAAGGGGTGAGGGAAAGGCCTGGAAAATATTTGCTGGGCAGACAAAACAACTAACTGGTCTATGTTCAATGAAGATTTAGATAAGTTAAGGGATGGCATATCCATCATAAAACATGAAGGTTGTTCAAGGTCCAACAACAGTCCTTGGAGTTTGATAAGAAATCACAAGCTAGTCTCAATGGCACTGTAAGAAATGATTGGTTGGAATCTTGGTCTGACACAATGTAGCATTTCTCTGGCTCTAGTCATTTTATCACATCATCAGCTGGGCTACCAGAAAAGCTCTGCCTTCGCTGCTACATCTAATGAAAAGAGTTTAATTAAGATTTTAATTTCCTTTGCTGACACATTGAGGAAGGTTTCAGAAAAGATAAACTACAGATTATAGCTTTAACTACATTATTTAGCCATAAATGAGGATTCAAATGGCTTTTATAACACCTACCTCCTTCTAAGATTTTGGTGACAACAGTAGATTTGCTAATAACTGACTTCAGCATCTGGGAGTTTAATGCTTATGTTTAAACTCAAATGTCTTTTGATGCTACCTACTCTTTTTGTTTTGTGTACTTTGGCAAAAAAGAAAGTGTTCTTTAAAAGGTATAAAAAACTGTCATTACAAATGTTGCTATTACATTCTATCTATAAAATAGAAAACTTAAAACGACTGAGTGTGAAGGTGTAGAAGATGACTTTCTGATCTAGTTCTTAGAAGGAAGAGAAATTATGATCCGAGTGAAATTATTTCTGCAAAACGCTAGCGTCTTAGTCTGGGCTGCTCCAAAGAAAGTTAGGTAATGAACAACAGACATTTCTGTCTTAACGGTTCTGAAGGCTGGGAAGGCCAAGATCAAGTGCCAGCAGATTGGGTCGATATCTGGTAAGAGCTGACTTCTTAGATGGCTGTCTCTTTGCTGTAACTCTCAGGGCAGAAGGAGCAAGGGAGCTTTCTTGGGTTTCCTTAATAAGGGTAGAAATTCCATTTATGAGGGCTCTGCCTTCGTAACCTTATCACCTCCCAAAGACCCCATTTCCTAATATCTTGGAGATTAGGATTTCAACATAGGAATTTTGGCAGAACACATGTTCAACCCATATTAAATGGATGAATTCTAATCAGCAGGGATATTGTTTGAGGGTGGTAGGGGGACTGGGAAGAACGAAGACTATTCTTAATCCCTTCTTCAATACCCCCAAATCCAAACATTCCATTTTATTATTTGTCAGATTCCACACTCACCACTTTTTAGATAGCACCACTGAAGTCAGCCTTACAACCAAGGAAACATGATCTCAACAACACCAGTGTTGTCTGCTCATTTCTGCCTTTGTGTGGGCTGAGGGAGGAGGAAGCATAAACCAGCCTCCGCCACTGCCTGTTGGATTGGCTTGCTTGCTTTTTGCCCCTGGCTTCCAAGTTTCCTGGCTTCAGGCTTTTTCACACTGCTGGGACTATGATTTATACTTCTTTCCATCAATGTCTAGGCTTCATCTGCAACCTCGTCATTCATTCACAGTTTCCACTTTGAGATCAAATGTGGATGTAATGATCTCAAACTCATCAATGCCAGTGTTTACTGCCTGTTATTATTATGATTCTGTTTCCTTTAAATAATCAATGGTCAGCTCCTAACAGTGAGTTCTATCAACTGTGGCAGATTTACATTTTTTTCTATCTTCTCTTTCTTTTCTGATATTTCACTATCAAAATGTCACACACTTTGTAAAATCTGTGTTCCCTCCACATGTGAATATAATTTTTAAAAATGAATGACAGACAAAGTTGTAATTTTGGGTAATTACTCAATAGTCTAGATGAGAAAAATTATAAAGCTTTTGTCATTCTTATAGAGGGACAGACAACCCAAAAGGAGGTAGGACCATTAAATTCTGTAAAACTCTACACAAAGATGGGGAGACAGAGTCCCAAACAAAACTAGAATTCACTGGTTTGGACCTGCCCAGCATTAGTCATTTGTCAGCCTGATTATATAGTAATCAAAAACTTAGCAGTAACAAATTACATAGTGTTAAGAAATCCTTCAGATGGATTTGTCCCTAAATTCTTGGCTTTCGTTGTATCAGTATTTTTGTAGCATTTATGCTGTGGTTTAAATTAATACCTCACTATGTTCTGTGTTTCCTTTTTAAACCCATTCTCCCAAATCCCTCCAAAACACATTTCGAGTTAAGAGTTTGTACATGGAATAAAGTAAGTTTTATTTTTATTTATTTATTTATTTATTTATTTATTTATTTATTTATTTATTTATTTATTTATTTATTTAAAAGATTTTATTTATTTGACAGAGAGAAACACAGCCAGAGAGGGAACACAAGCAGGGGGAGTGAGAGAGGGAGAAGCAGGCTTCCCGTCGAGCAGGGAGCCCAATGTGGGACTCGATCCCAGGTCTCTGGGATCATGACCTGAGCCGAAGGCAGTCGCTTAACCAACTGAGCCACCCAGGCGCCCCCATGGAATAAAGTAAGTTTTAAACAACATTTGTTAAATGAATAAGTAGGACAAAAATTATAGATTCTTTAAGTGTTCTTAACTTTTTTTGTGTCCAGATCCTTTTGGCAGTCTAAGGATGCTTATGGATCCTTCTCAGGATAGTGCTTTTAATGCATAAAATAAAATACATACGATTACAAAGGAAATCAAGTATATTGACGAAACATAGTATTTTTGAAAACTGAAATAAAATAGCACATGAGTTTATTGATTCATTAAACGATCAAGCCCAATAACTACCATAATTTCAAAGTAGTGATGAATATTTTAACAACCATAATGTGATATGAAAGTATCTGATTTCACCAATGTCTATTGGTGACAATATCTGTGCTAAGATTTTCCACCTCCTGATGTTGCCAACATCTGCTCCATGACCCTGGGTTTTTGTCCCTTCTTATATGGACCCCAAGATAACCCTACTTGCGCCCAGAGTCTCTCAAAGTCTCTACTGAAAGCTGACTCTTGACACTTCTGCTCTTTGCTTTTCATTTCCTAAAAGCAATTTTCAAAAGGTCCCCTGTTCTGGCAAGAGGTATTTCAGACAAGTCAAGGATTATTTATTTACCACCTTCCCCTAAACTTCCCAATCAATAAAATCTTAAAGACAAAGTTCTGAATTGGTTTTCACTGTGTGGTTTAGGTTTCTTGGATAACAACATCACCTTATTTATTAGGGATTCTTTTCCAGGCATTCTGGGTTCAGAATTTGAGAATTTCTATTGATCCTGTCCGTCTGTGCAAGATATACAACAGTCTGTCATCTAGCTGGTTGGAATGAGTGTTTCAGATGTTCCCTGACTTACTGGGTGGCCACCAACATCTTAATGCCCAATATTTAGGGGTTAGTAGGTGGCAATTACATGTTCAGGCAAAGCTCAAAACAAACTCTCTATCTAAGGCCTGACCTCCCTTTAAATATTATAGGTATTCCCAGGGTTCAATTCTGAGCAGTGCTCTCTTCTCTCTATAACTTTTAATAGTGCCCACGGTTGGTTTTTCTGGGTTCTTCCTTCCTTCCTCCCGTTTCCTTCTCTGGAGAGCTGGCTCTTGCCTTTTGTGTTGTCTTTCTCTTGGTTGGAATACTGTCATAATACTGTCACGAACAGACAGTGTGAGGGTTACTTTTCTGTGTCAGATTGGCTGTGGTATGTATGTATGTATGTATGTATGTATTTATTTATTTTGAGATTTTATTTATTTAACAGAGAGAAACACAGCCAGAGAGGGAACACAAGCAGAGAGAGAACACAAGCAGGGGGAGTGAGAGAGGGAGAAGCAGGCTTCCTGCTGAGCAGGGAGCCCGATGTGGGGCTCGATCCCGGTTCTCCAGGATCATGACCTGAGCCGAAGGCAGTCGCTTAACCAACTGAGCCACCCAGGTGCCCCTAGGCTGTGGTATTTAGATGTTACGTCAAACATGAGGCTAGATGTTGCTGTGACAGGATTTTTAAGATGTGATTAACATTTAAATCACTACACTTTGAGTAAAGCAGATTACTCTCCATAATGTGGGTAGGCCTCATCCAACTGGGTGAAGGCTTTAACCACGAAGACTGAGGTCTCCTGAGGAGGAAGGAATTCTGTCTCCAGACTGCCTTATGGACTCTTCCCTGGGTCTCTAGCCTGCCAGGCTGCCCTGAAGATTTCACTCTTGCCAGCCTCCACAACTCTTTGAGCCTTTTCTGTAAACTCTCCCTCTCTCTTTCCATCCTGATAGTTCTGTTTCCCTGGAGAACCTGAATAATTCAGATTCATTGTTCGTTGTTTGGACTTCCCCCTCTCACGGGATTTGGGCCTGTCCCCACAAAGATCCACATCTGCCTGCCGCCAAATGATTTTCTTTCATTTCTTGGGATTTTGCACATATCCTTGTCCAGTAGCCCTTGCTGGCACCAACTCCAGCAGCATCAATGTTCTCCTAACCTTCTCACATTGTCTCTGATTCTCCTCAGTCTTCTCACCAATTGAGCTGGGGAGGTCCCAGAAAGTCTCATGTTAGAGTCTGGTTATGCGAGGAATCTCGTTCCTTCTAAATATACCTCTAATTTTAGAAGTAATTTTCATTACTATAACAAGGATATTTTCCCTGGTAAAAGAATAGATTCATAATCTGGTTTTCAATCTGCTTCTTAAGAATTTGGTTAGTGGGGAACAGTCATCCAGGACTAGGGCATTTATGATTGAAATAATGAAACTGAATTTTCAGGACCAGTCAGGTTGAGGCCCATGGTGAATTTGGTAAAGATACTTATGTTTGTTTCCTAGAGTGGCTATAACAAATTACCTCAAATTTGGTGGCTTACAACAACAGGACTGTATTCTCTCACAGTTCTCAAGGCCCAAAGTCCAAAATCTAGGACTTCTCTCCAGAGGCTTTCAGGAAGAGCCATTCTTTGCCTCTTCTAACTCCTGGTCACTATTGGCATTCCATTAGCTTTCTCAGCTTGTGGTCCCACTGCAAAGTTTGCCTCTGCCTTCACATCCCTTTCCATCTGTGTATCTGTCTCGAATTTTCCTCTGTATTTCTCTTGTGTTGGTATTCAGGGCCCACCCACATAATACAAGGCAATCTCATCTTAAGGCAACACTCACAAATTCTGAAGATTAGGGTGTGGACAGAACCCCAGAGAGGTTCAACCAAGCACATACCACCTCCTTCTCTGACTTCCCTTAACTGCAAGAGCACTCTCTTTATTTCCTTTTTTTTTTTTTTTTTAAGATTTTATTTATTTGACAGAGAGATCACAAGGCAGGCAGAGAGAGAGGAGGAAGCAGGCTCCCTGCCAAGCAGAGAGCCCGATGCGGGCCTCGATCCCAGGACTCTTAGATCATGACCTGAGCTGAAAGCAGAGGCTTTAACCCACTGAGCCACCCAGGTGCCCAACAAGAGCACTTTCTAGTAAAAGTTCTATCAGAAAAATGTTGATGAGGTTTTTCAAAATGGACCAACATAACAGAAAATACATACTCCACAAAATGGGGTCGGAGAAATATCCTATCAGTTCAGATGTTTTATATCAACATTCTTAGTGGATTCTTAGTGGATTACTTTGCAGATTTAATGATATGAAGCAGAGAGTCAGTAAGAAATTGACCTTGATAAAACTTACCATGCAAAATGCATTGAAACAAGGTCCCTAGGCCAAGAGGGTCCATCATTTGACTTCCGGTGATCCCGATTATTCACAATGTAATGAAATCCAAATGCATGACTTCAAGATGAGACCAATGCTCTAGTAAAACAGATGTTTGTGATGCTATTAATATGTTGGCTAGAAGTACAAGAAAGAATTCAGAACTAGCTGTGATTTATTAATAATTGGCAAAAGAACCGACATTTACCAAGTGAAAAACACCAGTTATATCAGTACCTATGATTATATCCAATGAAGATTATGGTGCTACCTTGAAACATTACTTTAAAAATGTTTTGATTCTCAGAGTCCAAAGTCCCTCATCCTTTGTCTCCCTCTCTGATTTACCCCAGTTCTGAGAAACAAACCGAGGGTTTTGGAAGAGAGAGGGGTGAGGGGATGGGTGAGACTGGTGGGGGGTATTAAGGAGGGCACATATTGCATGGAGCACTGGGTATGCTGCATAAACAATGAACCTCAGAACACTGAAAAAATAAAATAAATTATTATTAAAAAAATAAAAATAAAATAAAATGTTTTGAATGTGAAAATCTGATTCCTATATCCCACTCTTGTTGACTGATGCCTATACAAATGAATTCCCATATCCCTGAGTTGTGTGCAGTTTGGGGGAGTAAGTTAT
The DNA here is from genome assembly GCA_004023965.1 of Spilogale gracilis. Classification (NCBI taxonomy): domain Eukaryota; kingdom Metazoa; phylum Chordata; class Mammalia; order Carnivora; family Mephitidae; genus Spilogale; species Spilogale gracilis. The sequence continues at coordinate 47,215 of PITA01006913.1, read as the reverse complement.
TTTTCTATATACATGGTTTCCCCGAAGATTGCTTTGGTGATTAAATGCTGCTGTTGGTCAAGACACTGAGGAAGCATATACATTTTTTTCTGATAGTAGAAGCAATAGCACTTTAGGAAGAATTACTAGTGAGAAAGTGCTCTGACTAAGCCTTCACAGATGTTTGCCTTTTTTGGCTCTTATTTTACGTTCACATTATCAGCAGGAACCAGAAGTGTGATTCTCTTGTGACCCTCAATTTTAGCAGGAAATGTACACTGAAGAAGCATATGGATGGGAGGAAATAGGGCAGAAAATACCAGTGGAAGTAATGTAATCAACACGCTCAACGAAAGATCTTTCCTTATTTTAAAATATCCCTGAGTCTTTATTTTAATCCCACAGCAAAACTGCCCTCTCAAACTTCTTGGTTTAGAGAAGACACAAAGGGTGCTTGTGCAGGCTTTTTTGGCATGCTGCACAGGAGAAAATATACTCTGCATTTGGGGGATTGGCCTACTAGTTTAAGGATGAGATGAACTATATTTTTCCTTTGACTGAAGGAAATTAGGCTTTGTTATTAAACATGATGGTTATCTTTAAATATTCACCCCATAGTTTTTCAATATTTTATTTTTAATGTCACCCGAATTTGTATTTAAGACAAGAATATTCTCTTACAGTGTAACTCATTTTTATAACTCTAAGAACATCAAAAATCTTTGAAATGACAAAAGCTAAGAAATATTTCTTTGTTCTTTTATTTTTAATTTTTTATGCATCAAATGTCCTTTGGGCTTATTTTCTGTTCTTGACTTTACCTGAAGGTAATATACACACTCAAGTACTAAAAGAAGTTGTAAATATGTCCACATTTGTAGTTTCAATCAAAAGAAACTTCTGAAAAAGATTACAGTGTTCCAAATTTTCTTACCATGAAGAAACATTGTATGGATTCCAAACTCGTTTTAGTTACCTATTACAAAAGTCTTATCAAGCTAAATATCTTATGAATCTATATCTATATTTCCATCTGTATATCTATATCTATATAACATTTGGTGTATCGACAGACTCTTATCTGCTCCATCACCAATTCAAATTCATGCTTATATTTAAGCAACCAGTGTGCCAACTAAAGGGTTAGTGCTGTCATTTCAGTTTAATGTACGAGGTGGTGTTAGCTGTTTGGAAGGGGGAGAGCAGAATTTCAGGATATCAACATGCTCAGATGATTAGCTCCTCAAAAAAAGATTCTGGGTAGCTATCACATTAGGTTGAAATGATAAGTTTATAAGATTGTAATCCACAATTATTGCCATGAATCTTTCTAACTCTCTATCCAATATAAAAATATACACAGGAATCAGGAGATTAAATAGTATAATAGAAAGAGTATGGCCTACTCTGGCAAGAGAAACAAAAACAAAATTAAATTACTGGGCTATACCAAAATAAAAAGCTTTTGTGCAGTGAGCGAAATCATCAATATATAAAATGGCAACCTATTGAACCGGAGAAGATATTTGAAAGCGATCTATCCCAAAAGGGGCTAATATCTAAAATACATAAAGAACTCAGTACTCCTCCCCCCAAATCCAGTTAAAAATGGGCAGAGGACCCAAGCAGACAGTTTTCCAAAAAGACATACAGATGGCCAACAGACACATGAAAACATGTTCAACGTCACTAGTCATCAGGGAAATGCAAATGAAACCACAATGAGATATCACTTCACACCTGTCAGAAAGACTAAAATCAAAAACATAAGAAACAACAAATTTTGGCAAGGATGTAGAAAAAAAAGGAATCCTTGTACTCTGTTGGCAGGAATATAAACTGCTGCAGCCATTGTAGCAAACAGTGTGGAGGTTCCTAAAACAATTAAAAATAGAAATACCATATTCCACTACTGGGTATTTAAACAAAAAAAACCCGCAAAAACATTAATTTGAAAAGATATATGCACCCCTATGTTTATAGCAACATTATTTATAATAGACAAGATATGGAAGCAGCCCAAGTGCCTATCCACAGATGACTGGATAAAGAAGATGTGGTATAGATATACAATAGAATATTACTCTGCCATAAAAAGAATGAAATCTTGCCATTTGGGATAACAGAAATGAACGTGGAAGGCATAATGCTGAGTGAAATAAGTCAGATAGAGAAAGACAAATACCATATGATTTCACTCATATATGGAATTTAGGAAACAAAATGAATGAACAAACAAAGAAAAAAGAAACAAACAAGGAACTAGACTTTTAAGTATGAAGAACTTGTGGTTGCCAGTGGGGAGGTGGGTAGGGGGATGGGTGAAATGCATTAGGGGATTAAGAGGACACTTCTCATGATGAGCACCAATGTACAGAATTGCTGAATCGTTATATTGTACACCTGAAACTAATACAGTGGTGTATATTAACTATACTTGAAAAAAATGCATTATAGTAGAAAGATACTGTGAAATAAAAAGGAGAATTTAAAACACATTATGAGGGATACAAGAAAGATAAATATGGAATATAGTAAGGGGAGTTGAGACATTCTTTTTTTTTTAAGACTTTATTTATTTGACAGAGAGAAACACAGCGAGAGAGGGAACACAAGCAGGGGGCGTGAGAGAGGGAGAAGCAGGCTTCCCACAGAGCAGGGAGCCCAATGTGGGGTTTGATCCCGGGTCTCTCAGATCGTGACCTGAACCAAAGGCAGTTGCTTAACCAACTGAGCCACCTACGTGCCCTGACAGAGAGATCACAAGCAGGCAGAGTGAAAGGAGGAAGCAGACTCCCTGCTGAGCAGAGAGCCCAACACGGGCCTCGATCCCAGGACCCTGAGATCATGACCTGAGCCGAAAGCAGAGGCTTTAACCCACTGAGCCACCCAGGTGCCCGGGAGTTGGGACATTCTGCAAAGAAGAGAGAATATGACAATCCTTCAATATATATAGTCCTTGGAACAACTGGACTAGATATGACTCTAAGACTCCTTTGCTTAATAAACTCCATCTCACTTTATGCAAAAATCCATGCCTAATCATTATTCCAGTTTTTTTCAATGTTCAAGCTAGCCAGATATTTATTTTCTATTATCTTAAAGAAAACAAAGAATTTAAAAAAAAAGGAAGGAAGGAAAGAAGGAAGAAAGGAAGCAAGGAAAGAAAGAGTGTAGACTTTGGAGTCAGATAGACTTGGATTTGAACTAGAGATCTGTCCATTTTTTCTTATCTCTCAGTAAGTTAATGTTTGTGAGCCTCTATTTTGTTCATCTTTAAATTAGAGATAGTATCCTTTTTAAAATTAACTAAGAAAATGTCTGTTAAAAGTTTATCAGTGTACCTGATACATCAAGTCCAATATGAGTGTTATTTCCTATCTTTTATTTATTTTTTAAAAAAGATTTTATTTATTAATTTGACAGAGAGAAACACAGCTAGAAAGGGAACACAAGCAGAGGGAGTGAGACAGGGAGAAGTAGACTTCCGGCTGAGCAGAGAGCCTGATGCGGGGCTTGATCCTGGGACTCTGCAATCATGACCTGAGCTGAAGGGAGACACTTAATGACTGAGACACCCAGGCACCCCAATATTTTCCTATCTTTTAAAGACTTTAATTGAACTTTAAAAACTTCAAATATAGTCTAGCAAAGCAGATGTTCTTTCTATACATTACTACAGTCATTAAAATAAACATAGATTCCAAAAAATATGATTGGATCTACTAGCAATTGGTAGGGATCTCTGAGTAACTTAAATGTTCTCTTTTAAATACAGTATAATATAAATACAAACAATAGTGTCATAACAACAAGAATAGACATTTATTGACCACTATGGGCCATACATTTTGTTATATGCACAATCATTCAATCCTTACAGCGATCCTATGAGGCAAGTACTACGATTTTCCCCTTTTTACCAAGGTTCAGTAGCTTGCTCAAGGTCATACAATTATTAGTCAGCAGCGCTGGGAGTTGACCTCAGTTCTGCATCACTTCACGCAGTGGCAGTGGAAAGAGAAGAGGATGAACTGAATAGGTACTAAGAGTTAAAATGTATTGGACGTCTCAGCTATTTGATGGAGGTCTGAGGGACAGGGTAGGGGTCAAAGCAAGTGAGTGGATCACTAGTCGTGCATTTCTGGGTAGAATAGTTGCAAGTAACATATGAGTTAACTTAAGTCCCCAAAAGAATTTACCGCAGGGCTCTAGAGGTGACGCACAGAACCCAAAGTCAGGAATGCAGCTGTTACAGGAAGATGGGAAGAATTTCCTTTTCTTCCCTGAACATCTGTTCCATTTGTCTCTGTGAAGATGGGCTTCCTTGGTTTCCAACTCAAATGGAACAATTCCTGGTGGGCCCACAGCTCCCAAATTTGCATACATTAGGTTCAGCTGCAGAAAGAAACATTCTCTATTTCTCTTCTTCTTCTTCTTTTTTTGTTAAAGATTTTATTTATTTATTTGACAGAAAGAAACACAGTGAGAGAGGGAACACAAGCAGGAGGAGTGAGAGAGAGAGAGAAGTAGGCTTCCCGCAGAGCAGGGAGCCCAATAGGGGGCTCAATCCCCGGTCTCCAGGATCATGACAGGATCATGAAGGCAGGCGCTCAACCAACTGAACCACCCAGGCACCCCTCTCTCTTTCTCTTCTAATGCTAAGGGAATCAAGCTGACCCAGTTGGAGTCAAGTGCCCTCTGGCCAGGAAACTGTTTCCAGGGCTGGAGAATTCTATTACACAAAGTTGGTTTCTGGGAAATAATCCAAGGCTAGGGATGAATCGTCAGAGAAGGGGATCTAGACAGACCACTCCATGTGTGGCTCCCACAGTACCATTCACTAAGAGGAAATGCCCAGGGTTCTAGGCAATGGTGTTATCAAGGAAGCAGGGAACTAGGCCTTTTGCTCTGGAAATGTTTTTCTTCTTATGGAAGAAAGTTTCTGAGTATTAGTGATGAACTGCAACTGGTTTCGCATTTCAAGACTTTCTGCCTTGAGGATGTCCTTTGGTACACAAGCTGGTGTGTGTGGTGTCGGGTATCCACAGTAACCCCTGCTTCCTGTCATCAAGGATAGATAATATCCATCTTGTATTTCCTCTTCTTAAATATACCTTGACTCTAGAAGTCTTTAAGTTTAAATAACAGAGTGCTGTGGTGTGATGGGGTTCTCATGACACGCGTTTGGGGAGAAAACTCAGTGGGTGTGGCAGCTGTAAAAACTTGTCATACTTACTAATGGTTGAGACTTAAACTTATCTCTGGAACAGAGAATTCCTTTACTTTGGAAAAAACTACACTACAAAGCAAATGAAGTTCTTTCCCATTATTCTTGGGGAAAAAAACTTAAAGCAGCAGATTCATTCATGAAAAGACACATCCAACACAGCAGCTCTGTTTAGTAAATAAATTAGGAAACTTATGTGTCCACCAGTGCTCTTTCTCTTAGAAATGGAGTTTATGCCTCCATTCTGACCTCTTCAGGCCTACCACTCAACATGGGGGGAGAAATCCCCAGGGCCAAGGGTGTGTGCCTATTTGGAGCCTGTTTTCCACTTCCTGACTACAATGTGAGCATCGAGGACCCCTAAATTCCCTGCTCAAACCAGACCCTTTTGCAAGTCTCTTCACTGAGGGTGATTTCTTGAGAATGCTCTGAGGCCCAGATGTGTACAGACAGAGTCTGAAGGAGTGACCACTTGGGAGGCCCTTGTGGTAAGGGATGGAGCTAAGTGGAGGGAGAAGAAAGGTGGTTCTGGGGTGTCCATTTTACCCTTGCTCTGGGCACCACAAATGTTAGGAGTGGGGCTGCCCTGAGAGCAGGAGTTCTCAACCCTTATACAAAAGAATCATGGAGGGCGCCTGGGTGGCTCAGTTGGTTAAGCGACTGCCTTCGGCTTAGGTCATGATCCTGGAGACCCGGGATCGAGCCCCACATCGGGCTCCCTGCTCAGCGGGAAGCCTGCTTCTCCCTCTCTCGCTCCCCCTGCTTGTGTTCCCTCTCTGACTGTGTTACCCTCTGTCAAATAAATAAAGTCTTAAAAAAAAAAAAAAAGAATCATGGGAAGGACTTGTTTAAAGCACACATTCCCTGGGCCTCATGACTAGATATCCTCTTATAATCGGTTCTGGCATTGGGTCCAAAAATCAGTATTTTAACAAGTCCTCCAGGAACTCACATCACAGAAAACACTTCTTTTGAAAATTTTGTTTTTTTCATTTCAGTTTAGAAGCTCTGTGCTCATTTATTTATTTATTTTTGTTCTTGTAGAGATAGTATGGACCTGTGTATGTTTCCTTACCAAAGAATTTCCCTTCAGGATGCCAGCAGTAGAACCTTCCAACGTTGCAGGGAATATACTGAGGGCTGACGTGTCCACTTCTCACTGGAGGAGAGATCTAGGGCCGCCTCAGTTGGCACAGCTTGGTGAAGTCAGCACTAGTGCTGTGGCGTTAAGACATGAGTATATAGGGGTGCCTGGATGGCTCAGTCTGTTAAGCATTTGCCTTCGGCTCAAGTCATGGGCCAGGCTCCTGGGATGGAGCCCCTCATCGGGCTCCCTGTTGAGCAGGGGAGTCTGATGTTCCTTCTCCCTCTGCCGGCTGCTCCCCCTACCTGTGCGCACACGCACACTCTCTCTCTCTCTGACAAATAAATAAATACAATTTAAAAAATAAAAGACACGAGTATATGGGTCATGGGAAATGTGACAACAGCGGCCAATGATGGGTCTGATGTCTTTGAAGGCTGTGGCATAAGAACAGTGTCCTCTTGGAGAGATTGGATCATCCAGGGAAGGCAGGCCCAAGTCAGAAAACGAGGGCTTGGGAGGTGGGGCCTTGGGCTGAGGCACAAGAAAATCCCTGTCTTTTCAACTTGGCATTTTGCCCAGGAATCTGGGTTGTGGAAATATTTGGATCATTCTTGGATACAGAAGTTAGCTGTCCCCCACACAGGAAATAGGTGGCACCCTCTTAGGGTTGCACCCTCACGGTCATTAATTGCACTTCAAATGAAGAGTAGAAGAATTTACTAGGTTGTTTTTCTCTCTTATTCTACCTAAACTTAGGGTATTAGGTAAGGAGGCAACTGGTGTCCTCTTTTCCTGAGACTAGAGAGGTGGTAGAGAAGACTCACCAGTGCCCAGGAGAGTGACCAGTTTCAAGAGGCCATGTGGCAGCATGGCAGAAGACAAAGAAATCAAATATAAGGACAGAACCCAGTGTACATTTAAGACAGTATCTGGGAAATTCAGAGGTAGCTGGGGGACACTTTGAAAAGAGCTAATTTCTAGCAATTAAGCTGAAAAGTCTTGTACTTTTGTAATTGCTCTGACCTTATTTGGTAATCACAGACTCGGGCGAGGGACTTTTGGGTCACATTCATGGTGTTTTTGAATGTTTCTTGGCATTATTATACTCTGAGCACATTATGATGGGGGAAATATGCTGGTTCCATGTGGAACTCTGAAGAGGAACTTCTGTGAGGAACAGCTGAATGCTACAGTAAGGCTTCAACCGTGAAAAGCAGTGTTCCAATGACACACTTTGCTGGTTGGAAAGAGTAGTGTTAGAAACTCATTCCCGGAGGTAGAGATGCTACAGAAAGCAAGGAAGGTTTTCAGCATTGTTTATAACCATAAAATAGTAGTTGATGAGAAAGATAAAAGGCAAAGGGAGGTGGAAATTGAAGACTGGGTAAAATGTTCAAAGTTGCACTAATGGAACAGTCTACAGTTACTTAAAAGGGAATTAAAACTTGAAGGTCTAAAAAACTCCCAACATTTTAAGGGATGGGATACTTTCGGAAAGTTGTAAGATCACAAGGGAATGAAACTTATCTGATTATCTAAGCTGGATGGACAGATTTAGGAAGCCTGGGGCAGTGAAGGTAAAATCTGGCTATAAACTGAGGCTCACCCCAACATTCACTGGTTTAGTCTTGGAAGAAGCACTAGGCCCAATGACAAGTAGTCTTGAAGAGGTAACTCTATCCTCTCTGCTTGGGTAAAAAAATATTAATTTTTAAACCCAGGAAGATAAAGAAATAATGAAATGATAAATCAAAAATATATACTTGAATATTGAAATTTAAGAACAAGTTTAGTAACTAGGCTTGCAATAAAGTCACTTTTGTATATTGTCTGTATTTTAGGCTTTGGAGGAAGTGAGCTTCTAAATTTAAAGATCTGGTTTATTAGGTGTATGAAATTGCTTATAAGAAAGATTTTTCTTAATACTGACTTGCAGGTGGTTTAAGTGTTTGTCAGTATAATTTAGGATGTCTGAGAGAATCAGATTAATGAAATGTATAAATAGCTAAATATTTACAAGAGTTTGAGCTGTCAAATGCAAGAGATATTTGAACATTAAGCAAAGAAGTACAAAGGATAGTTCCTAGAGGATACAAAAAGGTATAAAAATAGATTTAAAAGTTATATTTTAATGAATTGAATAGTCACCAAAATATAATTGAAAATATGCTTTTCTGTACACAAAAGCCCCCTGAGATAATAAAAGCTTACTTGGACCATGGGTAGTGTAAACCCTGGCTCCATTACTCCTTTGCACATGACTTTGAGCCAGTAATCCAATGTCTTTGTTCCTGTTTCCTCATTGTAATATGGAGCTGCAACTCCTATTCTCTCATGGGGTTGAATGAGATTTTCATGAGAAGCTACAACTAAAGCCCTTAGTGCTTGACAATATATTAGGGGCTCAGTAATTGAATATTATTCTCTTACTATTAATTTTAAGATTTAAAAATCTCATCACGCAGTACATAAATCTATCACACATTGCTGCCAGGGCTCTGGAGGGAGTCTCTGTGAAAGGCCCTGGGAGGGGCACAGAGGACTCAGGCTTCCAGCACTAGAGGCCTCACCTGATTCTTCCCTTCAGCAGTTACCTGCTTTTTGGAAATCAACTATTATACATTTTTTTTACTTGAATAGTTTAGAATCATCTGTACTAAAATAACAAACTTCCTAAAAGAAAGTCACAGAAATATGGCTCTTGGGACGCCTGGGCGGCTCAGTCGTTTAAACCTCTGCCTTCGGCTCCAGTCATGATCCCGGAGTCCCAGGATAGAGCCCCATAGTGGGCTCCCTGCTCATCGGGAAGTCTGCTTCTCTCTCTCCAGCCCCCCTGTGCTTGTGTTTCCTCTCTCGCTATCTCTCAATCTGTCATAAATAAATAATTTAAAAAAAAAAAAAGAGAGAGAGAAATATGGTCTCCATGAGCATTTATACTTGGTGGTGAGGGGTTGCCATAAGCAAACCTGTAAAACATAAGAATAAAAAAAATGCCTGACTTCACAGGCAAAGATAAGGATTGTTGCTATTTCAGCTGCGTTCACATCATGGCAACAATTTGGTTAAAGCACATGCTTGCTACAGTCAATTAGACAGGTATGAAAACTATGTGTCAAAGCTGACTGTTTTGATTTAATAAGGGGTGTGGGCAAGCTGTGTTCATCCTCATCCTCTCCTATAGAAGGATGGAGATTGAGCAGGAGGGAACTTTAGTAACAAAAAGCCACATCCTACATTCTTCCCCCATCAAAAATCCTGGCACTACCAGAGACTGGAACTACACAGAAGAGGAAGATTGGTCATGATCAGTTACTAAATCACAAGTTCAGCTGCCACTATTTGTAATGGTGAATACTGCACTGCAACTTGGGAAGAAATTGTATTAAGCCTGAAGAAGGTGAGAATACAGTTAGCATAAATCTGTGCTTAAAACATCCATGGAATATGGGAATCACTAACTCTTGTTGATTGCTGCTGCTTATTTTAAATTAGCAGTCCATCTGTTACTACACAATCAGAATCAGACGACACTTCACCTCCTTCAAGTCTACCTCCTTCTTGTACTGCTTCTTGATGAGACCTGTTTGATTTTACTTTTCATAAAGACTCCCAGGAAGAGATTTTTATGACTTCCCTTGTTAGTACTTCCATAGCTGTCAGCCCACATAGCCAGGAAATCTTTCCCGGTGTCTCTTAGGAAATCCCCTTAAAATTAATGAGTAACCAATCTTGCTTCTGAGTGGGAAGGAGAGATAACTGAATACAAAGCTGCTGCACCGAAGGGGAATAGGGCCTCAGTTCATTAGTTGATGTCCGAGCTTCCAGAACTGATGAGGCAACTTCTACCGGTGAATCACTGACTAGGAGAGAGGTGATTGGTTCCTTGCCTACCCTTTTATTTCAGGGACAGTCTGGTAAAACTGTGCCAGAGAGTGCCACTATAAAAAACAACAGAACCTCAGTTTGTTTCAGAAACCCTTGGAAATTTGGAGAGAGCCATGATAAATATGTAGTATCACTTAAAAAATTATCATTGTACAGTAAAAGATCTTAAGGGATATGTGCTCACACATTTATTCAATTTTCAATGAATACTTTTGTTATGGCCATTAGGGCAAGAAAAATAAGAAAAAATTCCAATGTATTTGTAAATGAAATCTAATCAAGGAAAAAAAGGTTAGATGTGAACAGAGATTAAAATCAAGTTAAATTCAGATTAGATGACTCCTGAAAACAGAGTTAGTGGCAAAGAAGCTATTTAAACACTGAAGAGAAGGTCCAAGAGAATTCATCTTTCTAAGCTCAGGGAACAAAGTAATGGGCAAGATCAGAAAAACTGGGGGGTGGGGGAGAGACAACTGTTGTAGTAAAGAGCAAGGCCAAGAGATTGGGGTTTGAGCAGCATTGGGGGAAGCAGGCTTTGGGGATAGGATGAGCAAAGAAGGTAGGCAAGATCCAAGTATCGTCAGCATCGCCCTACTCTAAGCTCCAAATTCAGGTTTCAATACTAGCAGACACAGTGAAGACAGCACCCCAAAGCTCCACGTGGCAGCAAAGCAGCACAGATCCAGACATGCAAGAAAGGGTTGCCCCTGGTCTTAAAGCCCTCTAGTGGATGTCGGTACAAGCCACCCCACCCTCCAGGGGCTGGGTCTCAGTGTTTCAAGTACTGGTGAGTGGATCCTGGCCTGGATCATCAGCTGGGGCTCACTGGTGGGACAAGTTCACAAATGCACACTGTGGCTCTCCAAGAATGGTTACACCAAGGCATTCCATGTTCGCATCCCCAGACCCCACTCTATAGCCGTTGACTCAGAGTTTCAGGGGGAAGTTCCTAGAATCTGTATTTGTTCCATACATTAAAAAAAATTATATATATAAATAATATAGAAGTTATATTTCATATGTATTTAAAATATTTTAATAGATTTCATATTTATATATAATAAATACACATAATTTACATGTATAAATATACACTTTTTGGAGGCAGAAGTAGTACCTGCCTATAGAAATAAAAAGCAGGGGCTCCTGGGTGGCTCAGTCAGTTCAGTGCCTGATTCTTGATACTGGCTGGGGTCATGATCTCAGGGTCATGAGACTGAGACTTTGTCCAGCTCTGACTGGCTCTACCCAGCTCCACCCTGGGTGTGGAGCCTGCTTGAGCCTGCCTCTGCCCCTCCCCACTTCTCGGGCTCTATCTCTCCCTTAAGGAAAAAAAAGTCATACAAGAGAGGGGACTGACTGGCTCAGTCAGTTAAGCGCCCCTCTCTTGGTTTCAGCCCAGGTCATGATCTCAGGGTTGTGAGCTCAAGCCCCTGAGTATGGCTCTGTGCTCCGCAGGGAGCCTGCTTGAAGATTTTGTCCCTCTGTCCCTCCCCCAATTTGCACTCTCTCTCTCCCTCAACCCCCCACAGATGAATAAATCTTAAAAAACAAAAAGAAGAAAAATACTCTCCAATTAAAAAAAAATCATACAAGAGTAGGCATGAGGAAAAAAGTGAAAGGCTACCTTTCTCTTTCGGGGCACCTGGGTGGCTCAGTTGGTTAAGCAACTGCCTTGGGTTCAGGTCATGATCCCGGAGTCCCAGGATCGAGCCCCATGTCTGGCTCCCTGCTCGGCGGGAAGCCTGCTTCTCCCTCTCTCACTCCCCCTGCTTGTGTTCCCTCTCTCACTGTGTTTCTCTCTGTCAAATAAATGAATAAAATCTTTAAAATAAAAAGAAAGGGGCGCCTGTGTGGCTCAGTTGGTTGAGCGACTGCCTTCGGCTCAGGTCATAATCCTGGAGACCCGGGATCGAGTCCCACATCGGGCTCCCTGCTCGACAGGAGGCCTGCTTCTCCCTCTCTCACTCCCCCTGCTTGTGTTCCCTCTCTGGCTGTGTTTCTCTCTGTCAAATAAATAAAATCTTAAAAA
>PITA01006913.1:0-26331 GCA_004023965.1 Spilogale gracilis | reverse complement strand
AGGTGCTTAGCAGTCTATGGTCATTGTCAGATTAATGGCATAGTCCCTACATGTTTAAGAAGTTCAAAAGATGAAAGACAGTAACAAGCTGGAAAAAAATTGAAAAAGGATTTATGGAAGAGGAAAGGTTTTCAGTGGCACTGAAATCAAAGCCAACTCAACAGTGGCAAAGAGGTAGGCCTTCTTTGGGTGAATGGCATGAGTGAGAGCGCAGGTATCAATGTGAAACACATGATCCTCTGGCAGGGAGAGTTGGAGACCCGTCTGAGATTTAAAAAAAATCCAAAATTGTCCCAGGCAATTACCTATGGAAGTGTCTAAAGGGAGTTCCTTTTTAAGAGGCATAAGGTTGGGGTGCCTGGGTGGCTCAGTTGGTTAAGCGACTGCCTTCGGCTCAGGTCATGATCCTGGAGACCCGGGATTGAGTCCCACATCAGGCTCCCTGCTCGGCAGAAAGCCTGCTTCTCCCTCTCTCACTCCCCCTGCTTGTGTTCCCTCTCTGGCTGTGCTTCTCTCTGTCAAATAAATTAAAAAAAGAAAAAAAGAAAAAAAAGAGGCATACGGTGCAAGTGGTCATTTACTCACTCCTTCAACAAACATTTACTGAGGGCTTGGTAAGGGTCATGCATTCCTGTGGATCTACTGTGGTAAGACATGGTCCCTTCCCTTGAGGAAAGGAATGAAAAAAAGGAAGCAAGTTGTTGTTTTGACCTGTGATTGTACAGGTGATCAGATGATAGGTGAGCACATAGAAGAGAATCTAAATGAGACTCAGGCAGAGGGAGGGGCTGGTTAGGAAAACATCCTACAGGCAGTAACAGAATCTGAGCTCTGTGGGGTGAGTAGAAGTGTAATATCGTATATCCATTCACTTATGTCCACCCTGCTGCAAAAAAAATAAATACAATGGCTAGCTTAAGAAACATGCAGAGCAGAGCCCAGAAATAAACCGATGCTTACATGGTCAATTAATCTATAAAAAGGAGGTAAGAATATACAATGGGGAAAAGGTAGTCTCTCTGATAAATGGTGCTGGAGAAAACTGGCCAGTTACATGCCAAAGAACAAAATTGGACCACTTTCTTACACCATACACAAAAATAAACTCAAAATGAATTCAAGATCTAAATGTGTGACTTGAAACCATAAAACTCCTAGAAGAAAACATAAGCAGTAATCTTCTTGACATAGGCCATAGCAACATTTTTCTAAATATGTCCCCTCAGATAAGGGAAACCAAAGCAAAAATAAACTACTGGGATTACACCAAAATAAAAAGCTTTTGCACAGTAAGGAAACCCATCAATAAAACAAAAAAGCAACTTACGGAATGGGAGAAGGTATTTGCAAATGGTATCTCTGATGAAAGATTAATATCCAAAATACTGAAAGAATTCACACAGCTCAACACCAAAAAAGCCCCCAAATAATCTGATCAAAAATGGGCCGAGGATGTGAATAGACATTTCTCCAAAGAAGATATCCAGATGGCCAACAGATACATGGAAAGAAGCTCAACATCACTAGTCATCAGGGAAATGCAAATCAAAACCACAGTGAGCTATCACATTATACAGGTCAGATTGGCTAGAATCGGAGTGATCAGAAATAACAAGTGTTAGCTAAGATGTGGAGAGAAAGGAACACTTGTACCCTGTTGGTAGGCATGTAAAGTGGCATAGCCACTGTGGAGATGGTAGAGAGATTCCTCAAAAAATTAAAAATAAAAATATCATATGATCGAGTAATCCCACTACTGGGTATTTGCCCAAGGAAAACAAAAACATTAATTAGAAAAGTTATTTGCACTCCTATGTTTGTAGCAGCATTATTTACAAGAGACAAGATGTGGAAGCAGCCCAAATGTCCATTCCTAGACAAGATGTGGAAGCAGCCCAAATGTCCATTCCTAGATGAACGGATAAAGAAGACATGGTGTATGTATACAATGGAATATTACTGAGTCATAAAAAAATCAGATCTTGCCATTTGGGACAACATGAATGAGTCGATCTAGAAGGTATTAAGCTAAGTGAAATAAGTCGCACAAAGACAAATACTATATGATTTCACTCATCTGTAGAATCTAAAAAAACAAAACAAACAAGAAAGAATCCAAAAAACAGAGTTCTAAATACAGAGAACAAACTGGTTAGTGGTTGCCAGAGGGGAGGTGGGCGGAAGGGATGGGGTGAACGAGGGAAAAGGGAAAAGGGATTAAGAGGTACAAACTTCCAGTTAGTTAAGTCATTGAGATGAAAAGTACAGCACAGGGACCAAAGTCAGTGACACTGTAGTAATATATGGCGACAGGTAAGGGCCACACTCAGTGATAAGCAGTGAGTCAAACATAGAATCGTGAAATCACTCTGTTGTACAGCTGAAACTAAGATAACATTGTGGGTCAATTATACTTCAATCATTGGGGAAGGTAGGTGCTATAGTGAGAGCTGTGAATTGTGTAAGACTGATGATTCACAGACCGGTGTCCCTGAAGAAATTATACATTATATGTTAATTTAAAAAAAAAGAACTTCAAAAAATCCCCACAAAACAAAAAACATCGAAATTAAGAAGAAAGCAACTTCCTTAATCTTAAGATTGTCTAAAATAAACCTATAGCAAATACTATTATTAATATTCACTTATTGAAAGCTTTCCTGCAGGAAGCAGAACCCAGTTTTTACCATTTCCATTCAACACTGTATGTGAGATTTCATATAGGAAATAAACAGAAAGAAAGAGAAGGCACGAAGATTCACTTCAAAGCAATAAAACTGTCATTATATACAGAGGGCATTATTATATACATAGAAAATCCACCATAATCCAAAAGCAATTACAATCAAGGAGTGTATTAAGACACAGTTACTGGATAGAGAATTAATAAATAAAATACATAAAATACTGGATATTCTGTAGAAACAAGAATAAATTGAAAATAAAATTAAATGACAAACGTCAGACTGGAAAACAAGTATTCACGACGGAAAATAACCAACTACCGATTAGCTTATAGAATTAAAAAAAAAAAAATCTTCATTCCAAATGAAGTCTGGCACACCCACTGCGCCATTCAGGAAACCAGTGCTGAGCCACAGGGTCATGCTCACGAGGACCCAGGCCAGTGGAGCCCAGTACTTCCTTCTTGCTGTGGCTCTGCCTCCCTCACTGGGCAGCTGGAGCTTGGCCCCATGATAGCCCAGGTCAATGTGTGTAGGGCCAGCCCAGGGGTCCTGTGGCTCTGGTAATAGACTTTTGTTTTGTTTTGTTTTTAAAGTCATCCAATCAATATAAGAAAAACCGAAAGACCAACAAAGAAGGGAGCAGAAACTATAAAGGAGAACAAGGCGAGGTGGTTGATCAACATTCCCTACAAAGTAACTCACCTTCAGGCCATGACCACAAGCTCAGGTGACAGGGTCTCTGCAGGGTGGCAGGAGGGATGGATTCCAGGAGGTGGAGCCGCAAGGGCTGCCTTACCACTGTCCCTGGCTGTCGGGAAGATCCACGGAACAGGATTGCTAGGCAGCTCTGGAGGTCCCATCTTAGCCCCTGCCCTCACTCCCAAACTAGTACAGCATCCCCATGACCAACAGCATGCCAGGAAGGATGCCGAATACACAGAAAAACAAAAGAAAAAAGCAACACACAGAACAGAATATTAAAAGAAGAAATTAGATAAGGCATACAATGAGCTTAGTTAGCTTTTATATCCATGGTCATATTTGATCTCAGAACAGCCTTACAAGGTGGTCCTTTCATCCTCAATCACTGATGAGGAAGTTGAGCCTTCGTGGTTAGAATACCTTGCCCAGAGCACACAGTCTTGACGGGGGGCGGGCACAAACGGAATCAGGCTGGTGTGACTCCAGAGCCTGTGATTTCTGGCACGAGAGGGGCTTGTGCTTACCTCCTCTGCACAGAGCTTGTGGCCTGCAGGTGCTTGCAGGGTAGAGAAGGATAGCTGTGCATTTCATAGGAATAAAGAATGACCTACTGAAGGTGGGCATTTCCCAAAAGGTGGGCCAAGCGAGAATGCAGGGATTCCAAGGAGGAGAGTCGGGAGAGGGCACTGTTGGAAGGACAGTGATTAGCTCATTATGATAGGGAGTACTAAGACAAGCAGTGAAAAATGGGGCTGGAGAGGTAAGCGAAGGCCAGATCTGAAGGACTTCGATCCCCTTTCACCTGTAGGAGGTGGGAGCTACGGAAGGAGTTAAAGCAGGGAGTGACATGACCAGATGAGAATTTCAAAAAGAACAGCAGTGTGGTAAGTCTGGGTCAGGTTTCGTCCAGAGGCAGAGAGGCTCGCTCTCATAACAGGGCAACTCAGTGGTAGGAATGGGAAAATCAGGGGTTAGAACTAGGAGGAATTATGGAGAAACCATTGAACAAAAGGGGGCACCAGGATTTGGGAGGAAAGGAGACCAATCTCAGAAGAAAGGGATCCTGGAGAAGAGTCAGTTTGGAGTTTGAGGGGTGATGCACTCAGATAATGACTGCCGAGGGTAACTAATAAAGAAAAAGATCTTAAAAAAAAAAAAAATCTTAGCTCCTCTGCCTTCCTGTTCTGTCTTGTTTCTTGTGTATTGTAGCTATATGAAAAATATGGCAGCCTCAGAGAAAATACTGGTTGTTAATAAACGTTAAATGTAATTATTTAGATAGGCCCACATTTTTACTGTAAAAGTAATACAGAAGCAGAAAAGTGAGAAAATACCAGTAAGCAAAAAAAAAAAAAAAAAGGTTGTTACCCAAATACAGTCTTCAAATGACTTGTAACATTTTGCCTTATATATCTCCAGTTTCCCTCCTAGTATGTATGTGTATATATGTACACATATATGTATAAGCACCTTTTTACTAAAAACTTTAATATTCTCGTGACTATATCTTGCACATTTTTCAATAGCAATAATAATTCTACAAGATTGTTTTGGAGACTGCATGGTATTACATTTATGAATGGACTGTATTTTACTGAACTGTGTTCCTGCTGTGGACATTTGGGTCCTTTCTAATTTTCTACCATTATAAACAACCTAGTAATAAAGTAATTAGAATTTAAATTTACTAATTAACCTTTGGCTTTCTCATTGCCCAATTTAGATTATGAAATCAAGTTTGGGTAAACTATGTTTTTATAAAGTGGTTGTGCAAAGAACAGCTTTTTAAAAAGTGCTCTAAAAGAAATACACAATGTACTCTGGTTTTCAGGTAAGAGAACAAATGGATGTGAATGTGTATTGGAGGAAAACAATTAGACAGGAAATTGGTGTGACTATTAGAAAGGAAGTAGAATGAAAACTATTTTTGAGTTGAGTCACCCTCTATTTTCAGGGAAGATAGAGACCACATTTTCTAATGGGATTCCTTTGTTCTAATGATTTTATCAATATCTCCCCAAGGAGCATAAAAATATGATCAACTCTCCAAAATGATCTAGGAATTGATCAGCTCTGTGAATAACCACAACCCTAGTTAAGCTTAACTGCCTTTTGATTGGATACAGTGAGTCCCATCCATAAATCTTTAAACATTTTTGCTTAATTGAGAAGCAACACTTGGGGCTAGAACACATTGTAGACTGACTATCCTCCTCCAGCCACCTTTTTTAAAGGAGGCTCCACATGAGTGATCACGGAACCCAACACAAGGCTTGAACTCATGACCCTAAAACTAAGACCTGAGCTGATATCAAGAGCCAGTTGCTTAATTGAACGAGCCACCCACGTGGCCCTCGACTCCCCTTTTTTGACTAATCATTGCCTCTTCTTCAGATTTCTTTCCAACTACACCCTTTGCTAGGTAGCCTTGCCAGGCCTCCAGGACTCAAGCAGCTGAAGACTCTGTAGAGTATTTGGAGAGATATTTCTGGCTTGTCTGGACAAAGCTAGATTCTTGACACCAGCACAAAAGGGATATAGCAGGCCACCGTCCAGACAAAAGAATGCAGGTATTCCCTCAAAGTGTTTGGAAGATCACCCAGAATAGTGAACTCCAAGAAATCTTGGCTGGTTGTAGGTATGTCTCAACAGCTTCAACCCCTTTCCTATTGCAGATATTTCCTATTCTAAAGTAAAAAGAATAGATAACATAAATTAACCCCACACATAATTTTAAAAGATGGTGACATTAGTATAACATAAAAGAAAACTTAGGAAAGTTATTTATAATAAAGACACAAGAACTGTAACCAGATTCTTGCACTTACACATAGCATCATTGTGACTGGGATGGGACAGCTAGAAATGCAGGCTGACACTGGAATGTGTTAATGACTCAGATGCCACATGTGGTCTCACCCTTGGTGAGGTGATCTTCCAAAATGGTATAAAGTGCTCGGTGAAGTTCTGAGACAACATCTGATCCTCCCTGCATTTATATGGTAATGGCATTTCTAGAAAATACGGTGCATCTCAAACTATTCAAGAATAGTGTCTTATGTAATAAAAATAAAGTGAGGCTCAGATCATTATAAACATAGTTCTCACCTGGGAATGACATTCAAAGCTTGTCTCTGAGAGGAGAAAGCTCTTTGTTTGCATGACTGACCCACATATTACTGGACTTCTGTAATCCCAGCACCCTGGCCAGTTGTGTCCTACTCACTGAACAAACTGAAATAACCACAAAATTAACAAATGTTCCCATAAGGCAATGTATTTCTCCTATCGTTACCCCAACCACTGCTTTAACATATTCTGACTTTTTCTGACCTAGAAG
Source organism: Spilogale gracilis (assembly GCA_004023965.1). Lineage (NCBI taxonomy): Eukaryota > Metazoa > Chordata > Mammalia > Carnivora > Mephitidae > Spilogale > Spilogale gracilis. Next base: position 19,602 of record PITA01006913.1, on the reverse strand, counting down.
GATTTGCTGTGAGGTGAAGAGAATGAGGTCAACATGAATTACATCATGATTTTTTCTTAACTGTGGTAAAATGTACATCTAACAAAATTTATAAATTTTAACCAATTTTAAGTGTGTAGTTCAGTCCTATCAAGTACATTCATATGGCTGTGAATTCACTACCAGCATTTATCTCCATTACATTTTCATCTTTTCCTCCAGATATTTTTTTAAAAGAAATCATGTAGTGTATTTTAACTCTGGTTTTCTTAGGCCTTTCCAATGGCACCTACATTGGGCATTGGTCTGTTTCTTGATTCGGATTTGGCCAGATTTGTGACTCAACTTTCTGTCAAGTTGGCCAACCACTGATGCCTGCTTACACTGACCACCCAGCTACCCTTAGTCTTGTGGTATCTCCCTTCTCCTGCAGGCCTTGGCCCTTTGAAGTTGGCTACTGTGATAGAGGTTAAGTAACCCCGTAACTCCTCATCACTCCACATTCCAGAAAATTTATATCTCCCTTGGTAAATCATTTCACATTAGTTAGGTAATTTTAGTCCTTCTTATATACAACCTCGCATTCTTGCTTTATTTGTCTACACCTGCCTCTCTGAAATCTTAGGTTTTTAGGCTTCATAGTTGTTAGAAAAGTCAACAGGGAGGGATAGAAAGGGCATGAGACATAGAATCAGAGGCATGAGTGTAATTCCAGTTCTATCTTGTACTAGCTGGATTACTGAGTGTAAGAAACTTCACTGCCCTGAGGCTTGGTTTCCTCAGGAAAACCAGGGTGCTGGTCACTAGATAAACTCCAGCTTTAAAAATATAAACTTATAGGGACACTTGGGTACCTCAGTTGGTTTAAGGGACTGACTCTTGATCTCAGCTCAGGTCTTGATCTCAAGGTCCTAAGTTCAAGCTTGCATGGGCTCTCTGCTAGGCATGGAGGCTACTTAAAATAAAATAAAATACAAGTTTATAAATTAATTTCTTATAGAAGATGGCATTTACCTCCTTCATAGGACGTTCATGTCAGGTGTAAGTGAAAATCATAAAAGTATAAGGTATTATTAACTAGCCCTGACTGTAATAAAAGATGTTTCTTACATGCTTTTTTGATGATAAAATATACAGTGAAACATACCATCAACTGGGATTCTAAAAACATAAGGTTGCATAACACCACCTGCAAACACAGGCATGACTTGCTTTATTTTGTAGGGATCTGGTTCTCAACAAATGTTTGCTAAAAGAATGTTTGTGCTCCAGAAAATTTATACAAAACCTCAATTTTCAGGTATATAGGAGACAATGAATTCACTTACTTAGTCGGGAGCTAAGCTTGGAAAGCCCCGGAGCATGCGCACACGTATGACCTTGATTTGCACCTGGCAGTGTGAGAACACAGCTTATCGTTATCGGCCTTTGTGGTATTATCCGAAAAGTCTGCCCTACAGTGGTATTTTTCCATGAAAGGAAAGGCCAACCTCCCCCCCTGCCCAGAAGAGCTGTGATGGGACAGCTGAAGTGTAAAATATTATTGGACATCATATAGCCATTTACGAAGCCCTTACACTGTTTGAGGCTGCTGGTGGAACTCGTGGACCAGCTAAAAACGTGCTGAGCCACATCAAAGGCAGACGCAAAAGGAATAGATGCTGTATGCCGTGTGGAACCATATACAGAGTTTTACGTATTTTTAGAACTGGTTAATGTCTTTCATGAAAACATTACCAATGAACTTGTTTCCATTAAAGCCAGGAAGGTAAAATGATAATAAAGTCTATTTGAGTCTAAATAAAATATAAACTTAAAATGCTATATAAGGTTTTCATATATTTACTTTTCAATTTTTCAGTATTTCTTAATATAATGGTTTGAAAAAATCATGCGTATAAGGTATTGTTTCACAGTTCATATTATAATTTAAAACATTAAAACAAAAAACATGTATAGCAGGGTACACATTTTTCCTTTTGCTTTAGGCTCCAATACGGCTTGGCATAGCACTATCAGATCTTGTTTTTCTTTAAAATTCTATTATTCTGTTCATCATAGGTTTTTTTGTATGGATTTAGATTCTTTGAAATATTGTATCACACTATTATTTATTTTCATTTTTGAGTTTCTGTGTCCCCTTAAATTTTGTACCTCAGGTGAGTTCTTCATTTGCTTCCCCCAGTCCTGGTCTTGGTCCCAATCCTGAATCCCAGCCAAGTGTAGTAGATACAGTGTAAGAACTGCTATGGGAAAGCACTAGGTGTGCTCACTAACCTAAGAGGAGATATTCAAAACCAATATCCTCCCCGCCCCCCCAACCAAGTGAGCCCAGGAAACAACACGTCATAGACCGGGAAAGACATGAGCTTTAGGGTTAGAGTTGGAATCAAATGCTGACTTGCTTCCTTACCAGTCCCAGCAATGAACCTGTTTTCTTATCTCTAAAAGGGCTAAACATTTTTTAGCGGGAGTTAAAAGGAAATGCTTACCTAAAGCATCTGGACTTAACAACTGCTAATGTTCCCTTCTCCATCTGAGGAATGGTAAACTGACTCACCCACAGACATGCTCCCAGAGATGTCAGCGTCGGGATTTGCACCCAGGTGTAGTGAGTGTAACTCCTCTGCTGTTTTCACTGAATCACACTCATTAATTCAAGCTGCGGCAAGGCTGCGTCTCTCTCGGGTGCATTTCCTATTGAAACTGCCCATTGAGTGCTTGCTTTAGCAGCACAGATATGAAACTGCCCATGAGAATTTGGATTAGTAGCTCAGGAACAAAGGTGGAATGCTGAGCCCTTCAGCCCCATCGAAACAACAAACAACACACGAGTTACATCTCCTCTTTCTAATTCTGCAAATACTTTTTTAGCAAGAGATAGGATTTCCAAAACACTGAAAGGATGCAAGGAACTTGAACAGTTTTTCTATATAGGAGACAGTTTGAAAACAGGAATTCGATATGTTGGTTAATTGTACACATTTTGGTACATTCCTTCTGATGACTTAAGATTTTATTTCATGTTATAGGCAGACTCTGGGGTGCCTGTGTAGCTCTATCAGTTAATGTCCAACTCTTGATTTCGGCTCCAGTCATGATCTTGGGGTTCCAGGATTGAGCCCCAGATCCACACTCCATGCTTGGAGTGCAGGGAGTCTGCTTGAGGATTCTCCTTCCCTCTCCCTCTAACCCCCTGCCCCCTGATCTCTCTCTCTGTCTTTCTCTAAAATAATAAATACATAAATCTAAAAAAAAATAGACTGATTCTCCCGAAAAAATAAAAATTTTCTTATTGATAGTGGAGAGCCTGTGCATCTCTCCTAGGGGTGATTAAGTGTGTTGACTATAAAACTGTGCATATACCTATTTGCAACATATTTTTAATTAGAAACACTTTATAATAAGCAATCTACATGTCGACCAATAAAAGAATGATAGAATGAATTATGGTATACCACAGACTAATATGTTATCATTAAAAATGGTATTTTCAGTGATTATGGCTCATGATAAAATGCAAAATGAAAAAAATCTGGACATAAAACTGTATAATATGAATATCACTTCATAAAAATAACAAATATATACAGATTCACACATGCAAAGAAAATGAGATATCAAAATATTCATGATTAAGGGTGGGATTATAGGCGATTTTTAATTTTTAAAAATTCTTACACAGATTTTCTATAGATAAAAAATATTTTAAAACATGATTTTTATGGTGGACTTTAAGTGACATTGAAAATAGACCAGCCTAGTTTTCCCACCTTGCAGAGAGGGCTGATGGAAGAGAACAGAGCTGTGGAAGGGTCATAGCGGGTGTTAGCGTCTCTTTACTCTTGGTTTTCAGTCCTTTCTGAGACTTAATAGTCTGGCTATCCTTTCTGTGTGCTGGTCATTCAACCCTTTCTTGGATTCCGTGAACTAATGACCTGTTTTGTGATGTTTTTTTTTTCTCCTTAAGTTAATTGAGTTGGGTTTCTGGCACTTGCGGTGAGACAGTAACTAATAAAGAATCTCATATGCCCAAATAGCTCAGGAACATGATGGCTTTTATGCCATGAGAGATGATATCAGACATCTGTAGGTGTTGTCTACCTGAAAGTCAAGTTCTCTGTTTCTAAAACTATGAAAACATTGATATATTGAATCTCTCATATTGAATCAGAAAAAAATTTACTTGCAGAAACTATGACTTTGGGGTGCTTGGGGAGCTCAGTTAAGCGTCGCCTTCAGCTCCGATCATGATCTCAGGGTCCTGGGAGTGAGCCCTGCCTGCATTGGGCACCCTGCTCAGTGGATAGTCTGCTTTTCCCTCCCCCTCCTCCTCCCTCCTCTGCTTGTGCTCACACACACTCTCTCTCAAATAAATGAACAAAATCTTTTAAAAAAATCAAATATGAGGGGCACCTGAGTGGCTCAGTCGGTTAAGTGTCTGCCTTCAGCTCAGGTCATGATCCCACGGCCCTGGGATTGAGTCCCACATCAGGCTCCCTGCTCTGTGGGGAGCCTGATTCTCCCTCTCCCTCTGCCTGCCACTCCTCCTGTTTGTGCTCTCTCAATCTCTCTGTCTCTACCTCTCCATCAAATAAATCAATAAAATCCTTTTTTAAAAAAAGAAAATATGGGGCGCCTGGGTGGCTCAGTTGGTTAAGCGTCTGCCTTCAGCTCAGGTCATGATCCCGGAGACCTGGGATTGAGTCCCACATCGGGCTCCCTGCTTGGCGGGAAGCCTGCTTCTCCCTCTCTCACTCCCCTTGCTTGTGTTCCCTCTCTCGCTGTGTTTCTCTCTGTCAAATAAATAAAATCTTAAAAAAAATTATGGCAGATGGATGCCAGTTGTTCTCATATACTGGAAATTTTATTTGCTGTTTGTTCTTTTATGTTATCTTCCAACCTTTAAAAAATATTTTATTTATTTGTTTTTAGAGTGAGATAGACAGAAAGACAGCATGAGCTGGAGGAGGGACAGGGGGAGAGGGAGAGAGAGAATCCCAAGCAGGCTCCACACCCAGACCTGGAGCCTGACCTTTACCTGAGCTGAAATCAAGAGTTAGATGCTTCACTGACTGAGCCACCCAGGCGCCCCTTCTAGCTTTTAATCATATCTGCAAACCTTAAAAAAATTAATGGAGAAATAAATTTTTCTTCAGTGACCAAACATTCACTGGGTGCCAGGCACTGAGCTAGGTTACAAGTGTGAACAAGACTAAATCCCTGTCTTCAAGGAGTTTATCATCCAGGGAGAGAAGAAAGAAGTTAACAGGTAATTGGAATGCAGTGGCTTAGATATTCTAACTTGAAGGCCATGTAAAACTGTGGGTCACCTAATCAGTGCAGAGGGAAAAGAGGTTTGTTCCCCGCAAAAGGGATGACATGTAATCTGAGCTGTGAAGATCGAAAGATTTAGCTGGCTCTAGGGATGGAGGCCTAGGGGGTGGAGGGTGAGGCCCTCTAGACTGAGGCAAAAACATGTGAGAAAGGCCTGGAAGCAAAAGACAACCTGGGGTTTCATGTAACCCAGAGTGTCTAGATTACAGAGTACAAGGGCTGAAATTAGAGCAGTAAATAGAGGCCAGATTACACAAAAGCATTTGGCTTTAGATGAAGGGCGATAGGGAACAGGTTTGGAGCAAGAGGTTAAGAAAAATCAGATTTGAGATTTAAAGACGGCTTAGTGGTCCACTCAGGAAGCCTGTGATGTGAGGCAGGTTTGAAATGATGGTGCAGAAAAAAAAAAAGGAATGATGGTGGCTTCCTGGACCAAGGTGGGGAGCATAGTGATGGAGAGGAATAGACTAGGTCAAGAGAAATTGACAGGTGAAATTGGGAGAACAGGGTCATGAATTGGATGGGAGAAAGGGAAAGTCAAAGATGATCTTCAGGGGTCTGGTTTCGGTGTTTGCTGGATGGACCGGCTGCTCCCTGGGAGATGGTGGGGGCCTGGCTAGTGTGAGGGGCCTGGTGGAGAAGCAGGGAGATGCCCAGCAGGGGACTGGCCATATGGCACTAGTGCTCAGTGGGGAGACAGCATGATTTGAGTGGGGAATAAATGAGAATACCAAAGGAGGCTATGTTGCAGAAGAAAATGACAGGAGTGAGGACATCTCTGCGCAACCTCAACATTGAAAAGACACCATTTTTGGTAGCCTTTCCAGGCAAGCAGCCTGGTCTCTGGATCTGCACACTAAGACGGAGGTCCCTGTGGACAGTGGCATGGTGTTACCTATCCTGTATTACAACAAAAATGGAAAATCTACAAAGGTGAGAGGAAGAACGATTTCTTGGTATCCCTTCAGCCTAAATCCGGCCCGGCACCTGCTTGTTTTCCTGTGTTTATCTGCGTTTCTCCATGGAGCTCATGATCAATGCTGAGCTATTTCCTCAGGGCTTAGGGTCCCTGAGGTTCAGCTTTGGCTCTTGTTTCTGTGATGAGGCCAGAGTTAGTGTCATGCTTGAAGCAAACACATGCTGGGAGTGAGGGGTCCCCGACATTTGAGCTTGAGGCAGAACTGCCTGATCAGGAGCTCAAAGTATGTGAGATCAATTTCAGAAGGATTATTAATATTGGACATTCCTGTTAACAGTCTGAAAAGTTTTTGTATTCGATCTGTTATTTCTTGGGTTTGTTTTGAAAAGCAGAGCTCAGACTTCTTTTTGAGAAAGGGCAGAATTAAAATGCAGCAGATTGTTCATGCTGGGTAAATAAACTCCTCCCCAGAAAGTGAAGTAATCCTTTTCCTCGGGGAGTATAGGACTCCTTGGAATTACTCACTGTTGTCCTCACATGCACAGCTCAGTCTTTGTGGCACCTCAGCTTTCTCGCAGGAAGAAGTCAGTAGCTGGTACCTTCATGTATGTTGTATACGTGCATTTTCACTACGCCCTCGGGATGTTTTGGGACTTACCGATAAAAGTTTCTTGATGTGTCATCTCCCTAAAGCAAGTGTAAAAATGCTATGATCTTGATGGGTCGTGTGGATCCATCAGAAACTGAATATGTGGTCAACCTCACAAAGAGGGCAAGCACTGCAGCAAATACTGTCATTCGGTGACCAGTTGACACCAAATGAGGTTTCTTGTTATTTGGTGCCCCTCCCCCTCATTTCTCACAGTTCGAAGCCTGCATATTCTCCTTTATGTTATCATGTGAGGGGCCCACACTGGTCAAGAATAGCGTTTTTTTCATAGACTTTTCCTCTGAACAACATAATAGCCCGCAATTTTGTCCTGACCTGTTAATGTGACATGACTTTATACAAGAAACGTAGGTACACACTCTGCCTTCTAGTTTTGGGGCATTGATCAGACTTCGGTGGGATGCTTTCAATGGAGAGCTGATGTAACTCAGTTAGATCTGACCCTCCTGAACATGTGGGAATGTCATCTTCAAGGTCAGCAGGCTTGGGCTGCCATGTGCTCTTTTATAAACTGATTCACCACACACTTTCCGTGACAGTAATTATTCTCATGGGAATCATGTAGTAACTAAAGATTACATTGCTTGGTCAGAGATATTTGGCCAAATACTCAAGATACTATTAAAGAAAAGACAGTATACGTTTTCTAAACTAATTTTTAAAAATAGCAATATTGTTCTCTGGCTTCTATAAAATGGGCCCATTCCATTGTCACTTCAATTACACCGGAGACCCAAATGATGTATAAAATGTACTTGGGGAACACGAAAATGTAACTCCAATGTGGTATAAATTTGCTCTAAAACTAATATACTGCTGATAATAAACATTAAACATTTAACTAAGAACGATTTTGCTTTTTTTCTCAGAATAGAAAAGCTTTTTGGTGGCACTTGGCAAGGCTCAGATTTCTTTAAAACATCTGTCTAGGGAAATTTGAACTAATTTCTCTTATTTCCCTTTTGAAAAAAATCCCCATTAGTAAGCAAATGCATTCAAAACCATTCCTTTGATCTTATAACTGTATTTTATAAAACTCTGCTCAGCCTTTTCTTTTCACCCTACCAACTGGAAGTGTTGGAGTGGGGGTCCAAATGACAACAGGAACAAGGGCAACTGGGAGGTTATGGCCCGCAGAGGGACTGCCCGTCTGACCTGCTACTGGGCACATGAGGTGGGAGGTTGGCCTTCATCCTTTCTGGTTCCGACCCTGTTTCAAAGGACATATTATGAATTTATTTAGAACTGTAATGGAAAGGGCGCCTGGATGGCTCAGTTGGTTAAGCGACTGCCTTCGGCTCAGGTCATGATCCCGGAGACCTGGGGTCGAGCCCCGCATAGGGCTCCCTGCTCGGCGGGAAGCCTGCTTCTCCCTCTCTCCCCCTGCTTGTGTTCCCTCCTTTGCTGTGTTTCTCTGTCAAATAAATAAATAAAATCTTAAAAAAAAAGAGAACTGTAATGGAAAGAAAGAATGATGTTTAAATGCTACTTTTATGATAAATCACAGCACGACACTCCTCGTCTTCCAAAAACTAAACAATTCCTGCAAAGCAAAGCACCTACCCTAATCTCAGTCACATTGCGTCCTTACGTTTCCCGCAGCACCTTATGGTCGTATGAGCTCAAAGTCCTGCTGAGAAGATAAACATCCTGTCACCCAGTATGGGCAGGGACGCATTCAATTTGTCTGATAGAACCTTGTTGAAACTATTGTCTTCCACAGACATTTGATCAAGTCGTCGGAGAATTTATTTTTCTCCTTCCTCATCTCGTCGCTCACACAATTATCTATTTCCTTCATAACTCTTAAGCCAATTTTGGAGAGAAATTTGACACATCTGCCTACAACATATTGAATACTTACTATCTGACAGGCACAGTACTAAGGATATTATATGTGGGACTGCATTTAATCCTCATGTAAATTAGAGATTTTTAGTTTCCTTTACAGTAAGGAAACGGAGAGTTCATTAACTTGACCAAGATCAGTCAGCGAGTAAGTGATGAGGCTGAGATTCGAACTCAGGTCTATTTCATTGACAGCCCATGCTCAGCATAACTACCCTGCAATGCAATCTTCCTCCTTGGCCACTGTTCTTGTCTGGATACCTAAAAATTCCCTCTAGGCACCTCTGGATGCTGAGATGTCTCTCTTTCCGATGGTAACTCATGCTTGGGACCTTGCCTCATACTCTTCTCCACATTCAAATGGACCCTCACTTATTCAGCACATTTTATTGACTACTTCTTTGTGCAGGAAAGCCCTCTGAAACCAGGGCTCCCCCAGGGGAAACCAAAGCCTCCCTAGAAACAAAGTTCCAATCTGGATTGCTCTGGAAGAAACTTAAAAAGCCCTTGTCCTCCCAACTTCTATTCTTGGATGTGTTTGTGTCTCTAGTTGGTTCAGAAATTCTTCATCCTCATTTAGACTCTCGGAGGGAGTGGCTCATTCCGGCATAGCCCATCCTCATTCTGCCCATAGCGGGTCCCCTCCGGGCTCCACCCCCTCACCCCCACCCCAGGCCTTGCAACAGGACAGCTGTGGGGCCCACGAGCATAGGGACATGTGTGTGTGTCCCCAGACAGGATGTGTTCTTATCCTCAGGAAAACCTAGTGCTTGCTTCCTTGCTTTGGCCACATTCTTTAGCTAAATAAACCTCTTGGGTACAACTAAGACATTCTGTGCCCTGAAACTGGCAGGCTTTGAAAAGTGACCTCAACTGTTAGATTCCAAAGATCAATGCTTCCATGCCACTTACAGTTACAGGTAGCAAAGAAGTCTTTCCCTTTGTCTATTTTTCCTTCCAGCTATGCGCAAACACACAAATAGAGAAATGGTCCATATTTCTAGGGGCATTTGAATGTATTCTGTTGTTGGGCAGTGTTTTATAAACATTGATTAGAGCCTATTGATTGATATTTTAAGTTCTTTTATTTGTATTCAGGGTGGCTCAAATTTCAAGTACTATTTGTTAGGGATACTGCTCTCTAAATACCTGGAGATGCTTCTGTCTACATATTCCGATGGTGAGTGCAGTTTCTTCTGTTATTAGCCCCTTGTATGAGCATAGTATATTTTAATCATTGGTAAATCAATATCCATACGTTATTATGAAACAGAGGCCTAAGTTTACACAGGGTTTGGTCTTGGTGTTGTCCTATCCTGTGGGCTCTGACAGGTGTGTGATGTCTTAGGATCACTATTACAGCATTGTACAGCAAATACAATTCTACCTTTTTTACAACATCATGGATTGGCCAAATGGATTTGGACCCTTATGACAACTCTGTAGCTAGGTAATATTTATTACCCTCATGATAGAGGAGATCCATCCAGAAGGTGGAGTGATATATTTGAAGTCCCACTAATTGAGGGTGCCAAAGCCAGGACCAGAACCAGCCACCAGCATGGACAGCGGCCGATCTCAGAAAAGGGGTTAATTGTTGAGGACACAGACTGTGAGCCCTCAGGAGGCCTCTCAGCTCAGGCACTTTATTTTCTAATGGCAGGTAGAAAGATGAAGATTGCACATCTTCAAAGGAAACTGGATGTCTGATATTTGTTAGGCGAGACTCTGAGGTGACTTCAGAGACAATGGATCCAGCGCCCCGTAATTAAGAGGGAAGGCCAGCCCCTGCCAGTCTGACTCCGAAGGCTTACTGAGTCATCCTGTTTGTCCTCTCTGCTGCTATTTATGGGCTTCCCAGTTGCTGATATTTGTTGGTTAAAGGCTCACACAACCCGTCTTGCCTAAAGCAGTGTCGCGCAAGAGATGTTGAGAATGAACAGGGTGACAGGTGTTGTGGGAGAGTCATTTTTGAAGAATCTTTCATAGCTGAGTCTTTTTAAAAGCTATCTATGCTTAAAATACAACTATCCTGAAAGAAAAATGAAGACAGAGACCCTTTCTGGACAGAGCTGCCAAATACTAAGTCTTTCTTGAGGGTGTTGGCTTTGACAGAGGGGCAGGTCACCATTAGGGAAGCTGTTGATGAGGACAGCCCAGAAAAGCAGGGGAATGAGACAACGAGAGGAAAAGACTGGAATGCCATCACTGAGGCCAGTTAGGTGTGTTTATTACCAGAAAGAACCAACATTGACAACAGAACCCTTGTAGGCAATGCTAGTCTGAGCCTCTGGTGGGGGACAGATGACTCATGCAGATGGAGCGACCAGAGAAAGATGAATGCAGGGACTCTACCAAGGTGTAGGCAGGGTTAAGGGAAACATGCTGGAGCTAGCGACTGCACGGACCCATCACCAATCCCAAGCCTAAAGAAGCAAGGGGTGGGGGCGGCCATGGGAACCCAGAGGGAGCTAGACTTTAACAAAAAGCTGCCTGAACTCTTTGGGTCCTTGGGTAGAGGTAAGCAGAGCCATAGGGAGAGAGCTGGGCAAGGACTAACCCACTCTGTTTTCTCTCAGTTTCTGTTTCCTGCTGATGAGTCCCATTGGCTAAATTCCCAAATAAGACACAGATGTACAGAACCCATATGATGCAACCTATGAAGGTAGGTGTCCTGGGCCACCAGGCAGGCTGGACAGGAGGGGAGAGAGGACCTGGAGGACTCAACACCAAACATCTTCAACTACAGGGAAGAGGGTTAGAGCCACATTTTGTTGAAGTCTGATTTCTTTAGTTTATATCAATAGTCAAGATATCCAGTACAAAAGAAAGCAGAGCCAAATGATGGAGAGACCTGAGTCCTGATGACAATGTTCATACTCCTGGATCCAGCCCTGCCTGAAGCTAGTCTATCTCCCTGGACTTTTCAGTTATATGAGACCATAAATAACCATTTTTTCCTTTAAGTTAAAAAACATAGTTAAGATATTAATTTAATAATAAAGTATTACCTTGAAATATATTAAATATTCAGTTTAAACTTCATAGATCCTTTGGTCCTTGAAAATTCTGAAGTGCCTTTTTAGAAGGATGTGTCTCTCTCCAAACCCCTACTGAAAACAACTCCTAAAAAACAAGGCAAGGGAAGGTTGTGTTAAAGTTGAGGCATCCAGAAAGCTTCATTACAAAGTCACTGAAGAGGGTGCCTGGGTGGCTCAGTGGGTTAAAGCCTCTGCTTTCGGCTCAGGTCATGATCCCAGGGTCCTAGGATTGAGGCCTGCATCGGGCTGTCTGCTCAGCGGGGAGCTTGCTTCCTCCTCTCTCTGCCTGTTTCTGCCTACTTGTGATCTCTCTGTCAAATAAATAAGTAAAATCTTTTAAAAACAAAGTCACTGAAGAGTTGAGATAATGAAGAGAGGCTCCCAATTTGCAACTAGATTTAATATTCTTTTATTTTCTAACTCTGCACAGAGATTTACTTAAAGCTTTCCATTACTTCATTCAACACTCACTGTGCTCCAGCCTTGTGACTGCGAAAGGGGCTATCCTGGTCTGCCTCCTTCTGACAGCCCACTCTCTCTTGGAATTCCAGCCACCGTGGGTAAGACTGATGACAGGTGGTGAGAAAAGTCCTCTGGGGAGGTGACATCTGAGCAGACATGTAAAAGAAAGGAGGAAGGAGCCAGCCATGAAGATCTGAGGGAAGAGCAAGCTCACAGATCCAAAGGTTTATGTGAAGAACAGCAAGGGGGGAGGGCCCAGGGTGGGTGTAGGTGAGCCACCAGAAAGGCCGGCCAGATGCCTGTTCATATAGGGGCTTGTAGGCTACCATAAGAAGTTTGTATTTTATTCTGACAGTTATAGGTAATAAATTAGAAGGCTCTGAGCAGGTGAGTGAGAGGAGAGAATTTAATTTTTAAAAGATCACTCTAGCTGCTATGTGGAGAGTTGATTCCAGGGGAAATGAAGGAAGGAAACTGATTTGGAAATTACTGCAATGGTGTTGCTAAGGGATGCTGGTGGCCCGGAGAGGTGGAGAGAGGGCAGCTCAGTGTTTTGAGAGTTCCAGCCAAGTGGTTGACATGGATACACCTTATGTGGATATTCACACTTGCGGGTTTTTTTTTTTTTTTTTTTTTTTTGCTTTTGTTTGTTTGCTTGTTTTTAAGACTTATTTATTTGAGACAAAGAGGAACAGAACAGGAGGGAGCAGAGAGGGAAGGGGTAGAGGTAGAGGGAAAGGGATAAGCAAGTATCATGCAGATTACGGAGCCCTTCCTGGGACTAGATCTCAGGACCCTGAGATCATGACCTGTGTCGAAATCAAGAGTCTGACACTTAATGGATGGAGCCACCCAGGAGCCTCCACACTTGTGTTTTTAATTAAGGATGACTTAATTTTCTAAATAATGATTTTCTTTTGTGCAAGGAGTTCAGGAAAGTTATACCAGTTAAGAAGCGCTTATTACTGCTGTGAAACTTTTCTTGTCTCAAATTCATTTAACAAACTTATTAAAAAGACAGATTTCTCAATCTCCTACCCCAAAGATCTTGATTCTATCAAGCCAAGAAATCTGTATTTTATGACCCAGACTTCGAGAATTACCGGTTAAGAATTTAGCAGCATCCCCTAGTGGTGGCTATTGGAAATTGCAGATGTAACAAATTTAAAGCCCAGTACTTTGAATTCTTTGTATATATTTGTTACAGGCAAAGTAACAATCTTTTATGCTCCTCAGAGAGATAGTTTCATGGGAGCAACCAAATGGGGTGGAGACTCCTTCAATGATTATCTGAAGAGAACTCTCAGATGTATTAAGATAAAAAATAATTGAAACTCTGTAAGTAGTAATTAATTGACTATTATGAAGTCAGACAGCAGTAATGGCTCTGAACCCACAGCCCGGCTGCTTACTAGAATTCTACAAGATTAGAGTAATTGCAAATTACTGGAGAGGTAAAATAAAAAGAGTGGCATTTTCCAAAAGTTATAAAAAGCCAACACTCACTAAGGCAACGACAGAGCTTACCCCAGCCAGGGAAGGGTAGCAGTACCATGCCCAGGGGCACATATTTTCTTTTAACCACAGCTCTAACTAGGCATGAGTCAGTTCTTGTTGAGAATTTTGTTAGTTTGTCATTTTGGATTGGAAATTGCTCCTCTCTCGCCCAGCCAAGACCAGCCTACCTCATCACTGCTACATCTTTGCTTGATGGCTCAGATGCCTACCTGTCTTCCCTGCACAGTCCAGAGAGTGGGACAGAAGGCAGCCCAGTACTTGAGTGTTCCAGCCACATGAGGAAATATTTCAAAGGGAAGTCTCCATGGGAGTGCTGTCTCTACAGTCAGGTTGGCTGGCAGAAACTGCCAGCCTCAGAGCTTCTTTGTTGTTTCAGTTCAGTTGCTTCTTTGTAATGGTTATTTTCAGAATTCTCCATGCATATTCACCCTGTGTTTCCAACCCTGCTCCCATGTTTTTTCTCCCTCAACACAGGCTCATATTTAAATTAGATCTCTTAGTATACATTTCTCACATTCTAGACAAGGCAACTGAGATGTGAGCAGAATGCTCCAAATCTCCAAGGGAACTAGTGTTCAGGACCACTCCTGGTGGCCCCGTAGAGCTCAGACCAGTGTGACCTGGGACCAGACAAGCCCTCAACATCTGCTTGGCCTGTCCTCCCTCCACCCCTCCACACACTCCCTCATATCTTCATGCACACACACACAGAACCTCTCTTCATTTTGTTCTTTCTGCCAATCCCCTGCCCCTTCCCTTCCGGCTAAGCCTGCAAGATATGAACGATTAGGTAAATCAAACTTCTCCTTTAAAAAAAAAAAATTCTTTACTTGAAAAACAACAAACCCAAATGAAGCCTCAGGTTTTTAACCTTCACCAACTAAATTATGCAGTGTTTACTTGTGTTACCTCATCTTGATTTATTTTTGTGGGTCAAGTCTCTAAAAATAAATAAACGAATAAAAGGTTTATTTGTTACAACCCAAAGGAAAAGAACCTGAACAGGGAAGTAGAAAACAAAAGGAAAAGTGAGCCGAAAGATTGCATAACTAATTAAGGGAACACAATACAAATCTGGACATGCCCACATGTATTTTTCCATTTAGAAACAAACCTAAAGACACTGGCACTTTTTTTTCTTTTTTTTATTTCCTCCAGACTTGTGCGCCCGGCTCAGGAGTGCATCTGGAGGAAGGGCCTGCCCCCTAGTGGTGCCTTTGGAAATGTGCAGGTACATGTGCTCCACAAGGGGCTGAGGTCACCCATGATATGTGCTTGAAAAACTTAGTATGAGAAGGAATGCTTCCGCTGCTTTCCAGTAAATACAGCAGGTGGAGACACACACTGGAAAACTGGAACATGGTCAGCCTTGTTTCCATTTGGCTGTTAGAAGAGTGGTAGGCACCCAGAGTTACTGAAACTTAAGTTTGGCCATAATTTATTGGTGACACTTCCTATGTCCCGCTTGTTTTTAATTCTGGAAAACTATTAAGATCTGGAGCTTCTAAGGAAATGCCATTTTCAAATCCATTGGTCCCCACCAAAAACACATCATTCATTCACATTTAATACTTACTTAGTGCAGTCATATGGGGTGAGGTGGTGGTGCAAAGGCTAATGAGACACAGATCCCCTTCCTCAAATTCACCCTCCGATTGGGAGAGAAGATATATTTGGACATAATTACAATACATGGCAGTGACCCAAACAGAGAAAAAAATTATATTTTGATTATATAATTATTATGCATCAATTTTATAATTAGACATTGCATATTAATAAATATTAGCCGACCTTAAATTAGGTAATTATAATATTTAACATAATTGTGATATTGTATTACTTGAATTGGATTAACTGAAATATAACATATAATTTGTTATATACAAACACACAGAGCAACTGTGGGCCAAGCCCTGAGGTATGTCCACATTTCATTTAAAAGTTAATCACAACAGTATCTTTTAACAGAAGAAAGAGAGGTTTGGAAAGATTACATAATTGGCCCCAGTTCACAGAGCTATGAAATGGCAAAGTCAAAACCTGAACTCAGGCTTTCTGATTCCATCTGTATTTCACTTACCCTCACCAGACTTTCACTTAGAGTCTACTATGTATCAGGTGACGTGCTAGGGGTTCGAGGTGCAAAAATGGGAGACTGCTGTCATTGGTCTCAGGCTTCTAGTTTTGTAGGGGACGGAGCATGTAGAAAACAACTCGATTACATGCAATAATGGAAGTGTGCACAAATCACCTTGTGAGCAAATCAGCAAAGGCCATTCATGGTGCATGAGCAACGCTTCCTGTCACGCAACCCTGTCACTTGGTCGTAACTAAACTGCTCAGAAGCCTGCAACTTGGCCAAAAGTACCCATCATCAGGCTTACCAGGGACTCTGGGGAGGTCTCATATTGTCATTCTGCCCAACAGTGGACACAGCTTACTCACCCAACAAATGACCTGTTATTGACGGTTTTGAGCGAGAGAGACCGAGAAAATTATAGCACCAGGGTAAAATTAGGAAAAAATAGAAGTGGAGGTGACAGGTGAACTGGTCAGAAGCAGAAGGTGGGAGTCCAGAGAGAGAGAGAGAGAGAGAGAGAGAGGAGCCGAACTGGGAGTCTGGCATCACCATAGGAAGAAGGGGGCAAGTCTGTTTTTACCATTAGTTCCTTCCTGGGATTTCAGGGCTCCCCGTTGCTGGACTGTGGGATACCTGGCTGATGTCTGTGCTTCTTACGGTCTTCTGTGTCCTTCTGTCACCCAAAGCATCTGAGCTCAGCCAGGACTGGGATCCTGCAACAGAGAGTCTAAGTCCTGTGGTCTAATGTGGCCGTGAGAGCGAGTGAGATGAGGCCGTTGGATGAGCGGGCTTGGCAGAGGCCTCACCGGGATGTGGCCCCCAAGCAGAGTGCTGAGGTCCATGTAGTTTTCCAGAAAGACAGAGGTGTGGGGGTGCTCCAGAAAGTTCAGTGTTCTCCTTCCAGCACCGAGCATGACTGATGGCAAAACTGTAATGTCTTCGTTCTCCTTCCAGGGAAGTGACCAGAAATTCTCTCTTCAGGAATGCCGGCTTAGAGAGAGAGCAGTGGGAAGGGGAATTGTCTCTCTCATGGAAGCACTATGTTCTGAAGCCTGGTGGTTCTGCCTAGACGCTGTGGCTTCAAACACTGGCACGTTCTTCTCAACTGGAATATCTGGGGCTTTAGGTGAGTGAGGTACTGAGCCAAGAGACAGTGTGAAACTAAGGATATATACAATGACTATCCTTGGGGTGTCATTATCACTGATGATTTGGGAAGAGAACAGTTGGCAATTTGAACAATCTTTACTTTTTTGTCACCTACAAATCAATGTAAGGCTCCTTTTCCATGTTGGCTTAAATTTCTTTCTTTTTGCACTAACTTGCGTGAAAGCCTATGATCCAGCATGGAACTGTACTCAAAGAAACACAGACTCTCCCTTGCACTGGTAATTACAATGTTATTTCTATATAAAAATAAACTCTGATCTAGTATGAAGTGGTAGGCAAAATTTGTACTTATTTTAGAGACAAAGCATGAGACTTTTGAGAATTTTCTGCTCCAAGCTAGGGCCTTCAGACCAACTGGATTTATTTTGCTCTGACACAAAGAGTGGCATGGACAAGTTGGAGAAACATTGTTTAGGCTGTTGCCTCAACTTCCTAAGTTGTCCACCCTGTTTAAGTTCTACCCATTACAAATCATGTAGCTTGATTTTTTTTTTTTTAAATTGTGGTGGAAACCACACATAATTTACCACCTTCATCATTTTTAAATGTGCAGTTCATTAGTCTTAAGCAGTCTTTGCTGTGCAACATAGTTCTAGAACTTTTCCTCTCACAAGACTGAAACTCTATACCCATTAAACAAGTCCTTATTCTCACTCTACCCAGTCCCTGAAAAACACCATTCTACTTTCTATGAATTTGCTTACTTTCCATTCCTCATATAGTGGAATCATACAGTATTTGTCCTTTTGTGGCTCGCTTATTTCACTTAGGGTAACATCCTCCAGGTTCATCCATGCTGTAGCAAGTGAAGGGACTTCTTTCCTTTTCAAGGCTGAATAATCTAACGTTATATATATCTATATATCTCACAGTTTGTTTATCCTTTCATCTGTCAATGGACACTTAGGTTGCTTCTCCTTCTCGGCACTTGTGAATGATGTTGTTACAAACGTGAGTGAGCCAGTATCTCTTGAGCCCGTTTTCAATTCTTTCAGATATTATACTCTGAAGTGAGATCACTGGACCCCATCCTACTTCTATTTTTAATTTTTGAAAGCAACTGCCATACTGTCTTCCTTAGTGGCCGCACAGTGTACAAGGATTTCGACTTCTCTGGCCCTCGCCAACACGTGCTGTTTTCTGTTGGTTGGTGAGTTCATGGTTGTTGTTATTTGACACTAGCCATCCTAATGGGTGTGAGGTGACAGGTAGTTTGCTTTCAAAATGTGAATTCCCTTGGAAGTGGTAAGGGTATCTGTGAACCTTCATGCCTTGTAGTAAACTTTGATCTTAGCAACCAGCTAAGGTCATTCACTGAATCATGGTATTTAGATGTAAGAGAAGGTGTTAGAACCCTAGAAGAAGATCCTAGATCTCCCCCCAAATGATAAAACAGTAGGGTGCACCTGGGTGGCTCAGTCAGTTGAGTATCCTGCTCTTGGTTTTCACTAAGGTCATGATCTCAGGGTCATGAGATGGAACCCCACTGTAGGCTCCGTGCTCAGGGGGAATCTGCTTGAGATTCTCTCTCCCTCTTTTTCTGTCCTTTCCCATTCTCTCTCTCTCTCTCTTCAAAATAAATAAATAAATCTTTTAAAAAATGATAAAACATTTAAACTGGAAGTCTGGGGAGTGGGGGCTATCTGAGAAATCCCACAGAGGATATTTTCCTCTCACAGTTGTTTTGACCCTCAGGACTTTTTTCTTAAACGAATACAAACACTTTCATCAGAATTATTCCAACCTTTCTGAGAATATCATCAAGGACTCACTTTCTGGAAACAACTCTTTTGAATTCATTTAATTCTTTGATCAATTTCTTTTTACCTTTGAGTCACATAATTTTCAGTATTTTTATTCCACTGAAATAATTTAGATTTAATTCAATGATCACATTTTGTTCTTGTATTAAATTTTCCTAACTTTGGCTTCAGCAATTTTGAGTTTTCTTTTGTGGTCATTTTCTACCAAGTTTAATTTTCCTGGGTCAGGTTTTATAGGTACAATTTTTTTTTTTTTTTTAATGTTACTAAACTTTTTTTTTTCCCATTCCCAACACCCAGTGCTCCACGCTCTGGGCGCCCCCAGTACCCACCACCAGGCTCTCCCATCCCCCCACCCCCCTCCCTCCAAGTCCCTCGGTTTGTTTCTGTGTCCAAAGTCTCTGTTGTTTCGTTTCCCTCCCTAGATTACCCTAGTTCCCTTTTCCTTTCCTTCTCCCACTGTTCTCCAGGTTACCCCTCATGCACCGCAAGTAAGTGAAACCATGTGATACTTGACCCTCTCTTCTTGGCTTATTTCACTCAGCATAATCTCCTCCAGTCCAGTCCATGTTGCTACAAAAATTGGATATTTGTCCTTTTTGATGTAGGCGTAGTATTCCATTGTATATATGGACCACATCTTCACACGCTTGGGGACGCCCACACGCTCGGGGACGCCCACACGCTCGGGGACGCCCACACGCACGGGGGCAGCCCACACGCACGGGGGCTGCCCACACGCACGGGAGCGCCCACACGCTCGGGGGAGCCCACACGCTCGGGGGAGCCCACACGCTCGGGGGAGCCCACAC